>OY728130.1:961915227-962093141 GCA_963277665.1 Viscum album
TCAGTTCTGATATACAT
Organism: Viscum album; assembly: GCA_963277665.1. Taxonomy (NCBI): domain Eukaryota; kingdom Viridiplantae; phylum Streptophyta; class Magnoliopsida; order Santalales; family Viscaceae; genus Viscum; species Viscum album. The sequence continues at coordinate 961,915,245 of OY728130.1, forward strand.
AACATAGTGATAATCCAGTAAGTAAAAAAAGAATTGATTTTTTCGTACATTTCTTCTGAGTTTTGTATTTTTTTAATATTTTATGTTCCTTTTTTGGTTTTTTTAATATATATATTTTTTGGTTTTTTATTTCTTCGTCTCATGTGTCTTCCTCAGAAATGACACCAATATTTGACTATGCACATCATTGAGAACGTGGAAATTTGAAATTTATAAACCCTTAAAACTGCTGGTATTGTGGTAAAAAGGGTGTTGAACTACATGGAATTAATTAAAGTGTTATAGAACAAGCTAAATTAAAACAATTAAAAAAAAATATAACAAATAATAAGACAAAACAGTGGGGGATCCATGAAATGGGTTTCTAGAATGGTGAATGGTGAGTATAGTGAAAACAAGAAGCAAAGAGTGACACAATGAAAAGATGAATCAGGGTCCTCGAGCTACATTTAACTAATAAAATGATTTTATCCTATTATACTCTGTTTAATTCAAAAAATTAGTGCACATGAATCTGGATACAATCTTCTATGTTTCCAATTCATTAGATCAATATATCTCAGTTAACTTCTTTAAGCCTCGATATTTGTACCTGATCCCTTGGATTAATATTTTCAAAATGTGGAAGAGATACATTGGTCTTTTCAAATTTTCATTACTTAATTCAATGATCCAAGGTGAATTGATTCACTACCCTCACCTTTATGTTATCATGTAGTGTGTATTTATAATTGTAAATGAATAAAAAAGAAAACTGAACATGAAAATGTTCACTAAATTGTCAAATTAGTAGAGAAGAATGAATTATCAGTTTATTAGTTCATTATATCCTGATTCCCCTTATTAGTTTAACTAAACATGCTTGATAAAATAGGGATGAAAAAAAAGGAAGAAATATATGAAGTATAATCCCGCATGAGATTGATTCCTCAAGCTCCAGCTCTAGATCTGATTCCTTCTCCTAGCTCAGCTTCTAGTCTCTATTTTCTTTTAATGTGATCAGGATAATGGAGATCATGGAATGGATGATCGGAAGGATGTAAATGAGGAGGAACAGATGAATGGATTGAAATGGATCTGGAATGTGGGAGCAGTGATGGATGATCCAGGTTCATAGAGTTTGGAAGGATGGTATGGATAAAGGTAGTTCTGGAATGAGAGATGATAGGGATCCTCTTGGGAATGGGTTCTGTGAGTGGTGAATTAGGGGGATGTGGAATGGAATTATATGAATACCCCCAGGAAATATCCTGCACATTTGAAATGATGAATCAATTCAGCTGCTACCCCTTGCTCTAATTGGAACACCCCCAATAATTTTAGAATCTCCTCTCCCTTAACGAAATGTTAATGTGAACCCCTCTTTAACTGGCGGATCAGCCCCCCCCCCCCCCCCCCCGGCACGGAGAAATGAAAAACACAAAAAAAATGTGATATAGAGATAATAAATATTATATTCTACTAAGATCATACCTCATACCATATATAGTCTTCCACTCTACCCCTTAGGGTAGGTTATATAAGATAGATCCGCACTGAACCACATCCATGTGACATAACCTCACTTCCCAGAGTATGAACTATCTGATATCTCATGTAACTGTAGTTTGGATTCCTCAGCCACACCACCACTACCATTCCCGGTCAACGAACAGTAATACAAATCCCTACTTGACAGATAGCTAAGAAACCTTCTCCTAAACCTAGTGTCCAAGCTGACCCCCATTCCACTCATAGCTGGAGGGAGGGTCATGTAGAAAATTGCACTTGGTCCATCTTACCACATGCTCGATACTCAACTAGGTCACAATCTCTTTCATCATGTGGGATCAACTGCCAAATTGATGAAATTACACATAGTTTCTATTACTCACATCATGACTAGTACTCATCTCTCAAGAATCCTCAATATGGAACTTCCTAACAAAAGACACTAAACCACTGGGTCAAGAGACTGTACTTCTCTATACTACACTCTCATCTTCACTTAGGTCCTACTCTGTCTCCAGTGCATGATTCACAATTTTTGTAATAGTGGTACATCTGACCATTTTGACCTGATATGTAATAGTATGTTAAAGATATTCCACAAGGAGCATCTCCTTATATAGCTCATCATTAAGGTATATCGGTTAAAAATGTAAAAACATTGTGAGTCGTGCTGAGTATTCTATATCTTTCTTACAGCGCTGATCCATACATATGAGCTAACTAGCCCGCTCAACCCATAATGTTTCTGGGAATAAATAATTATAAATTCATTTTTGGAAATCATCTCTAAATCTATATCACATCCTGTTATCCTTGTTCAAAATATCCCATAAGTGCTTTGTTGTACCATGAATCATATAATTCATGAGCTTCACTCCCACCCCAGAGGTGTCTCCAAATTCTCGAAAATTGATAGTGTAATCTCTAACCAGAGATCACCATCCTATGGACCATCATCCCCTGATAATGTGGTAGGATTATGGAGTTGGAATGCTTGAGTCAGCTCATCCATGGACAATGCATGTTGTGGTTCTTAGTGAATGACTACACGAAGCGATATAATCCTACAAGAATGTATGCCTTCAAACCTATGTTTGGAATAATACATTTTTCCGCATCTTGATCCAAAGGAGGATCGACCACCAACCTATTTCAAATAGCCTCTATAGTGTGATCATCTCCACTCTTTTGGTGTACAACCAAAGTTCACTGTGGTGGCATGCCTCTACAATGATAAACACGCGCCTAAGAAAAGTAAAAAATTAATGATTGCTGCTCAAAAGAATAGTACAAGTCAAAACCCTCCTAAAACCTGGTCATTCCATATATAATGCTCCTAAATATAGGATTATAAAATTCATTGTCCCCAAAAAACACTATACACATTGCCTCTTTCCCACTAAAAATCCATGTTTTGGTCAATTATATGTTTCAATGTTCACATTTCCATTTCAATTTAATTTAAGCTTCATTTCCATTTTATCAAAATTTATTTTAAATTTTAATCTAATTTTTTAACCAAGTTCCAATCCATGAGGGCCCATAACACCTCATGAATAAAAACACGGTGTCTGTATAATCCTTTCCATATAAAATTCAATTTCAACAATTGAATTAAAAGGCACATTACTTACCAATCCATAAGGGCCCATATTTCTTATGAACCCAAATTTGGAATCACATTCTCTGTCCACTGAATAAAGTCTATCATGATAATAGGTACATCTATCACAACACCTATCTAAATAGAACAAAATAAATAATTCATCATTACTGGAATTACATAATTCATTGCATGAGATTTCTATAATGTTTCTAAAACGGTCCTTGAGATATAATATAATCATCTCATCAGGTTGAAATAGAAATAAAACCCTCAATCATGTAAATTTTAACATCACAATGCTAGTGTATCAGCCAATGGTGGAATCAAATCAAATGTAATAGTAAAAATTCAGAAAACAAACATTTTAATTTGATACAATTTGTTTTTTCCTATACTTGGGTTAGCTACACCCCCGGAACCACTCATTACCAAACTACCTTTCCTTTGTATCCCTATATATTATCACTAAATAGAAAAGAAAACCAAAACATATATATAATACAACTTTTTGACATCCCATGCCCAAATTCCTCTGAAATGTTCCCCACGATTTGTTGGCCACTTGGCCTCATGCACATCTCCCCAAATTCTAAAGGCTGTTGACTTGATTAGAGGTCCTTGGGTGAGTTTCTGGGGATACTATTCCCTCTTACAAGATTGTAACACAACATAATAGAAATAACTATCAATAGCATAAGCAGATACAACAATAAGGCCACTTACAAATAAACAAGACATTAATAAATGAAAAATATGGATGTATATCATATACAATGATGGTGATACGTGTATCTAAAAAGTATCCAAACAGTTATATTGTAATACCGAACAATACAATAATCCAAAATACACAAAAAGACCAGAAGTGATATCTTGGAATAGCATTATGAGCCACAACTTCATCACATGATCCCCTACTCCTAAGCATTGTAGCACATCAACTCTTCAATTGTGGGTGATTTCCCCTACCTCTACATATATCCATGTAGTATTTTCGGGTACCCAGAAAGGCCCATACTGGGTGTGAGAGACAATCCCATCAGGAAACCATCCAAATGTCTATCAAATGAGGGATGTGCAATATAACAAGTTAGGAAATGTGAATGTAAAGTACGAAAGTAGTAATGAAATGAAAAGATTACCGTTCCATGTATCTACTAAACAAGTAATACTAATATATCCTCCCAAGGATCTTTGTAAAAGATATTCAATGTCTTATACATAGATGCTACAGGTAAAATGGAGTAAGCACCAGGAACATTCTTTACAAACCATAAAATCAAATTAACCTAGAATTTTCAATATACCAGAAGAATAAGAACATCCATGGATGATCCATATAATAAAACAAGTCACATTTACTATCGTGATGTCGTATACTATATGTGTCAAATGAAAGGGATGGATCTAAGGTGAATAATTCCAAGGTATCTTCATCTAGACCTAGAAGAATCTTAATGGAAACTCGTTTAGGCACTGGTTAGAGTCTTAGGATAATGTCATCCAAAGATGCCCTATGAGAGTCCAACCAGGCCAAATCCAATGGGTAGCAATTTCCAATGCATCTCACATAATCAATACCAAATGAACACTACCAATTAAAGGCATCCACTATAATGTTCAAGATCCATGGAATATCATCCAATGCATCTATGGAAATATTCATCATTTCATACCATTTACCATTTCATACAATACTATTCTACCCATTCATATTGCCATTTCACATTAAATTTCATCCCATGAGTATACCCACTCATATATGAGAATTCAAAATCAATGGAAACTAATTAGTATACCCACTCATGGTCTCAATTCACCACTAAAAACAAGACATGAGTTTAGCCAATCATTTACGCATTTTCCAAGTGATTAATTTAATTAATTGAAGTTCAATATAAACTGTTTAAAAATTCAACATCAATATGATATCACATGGAAAAGGAGGAAACCCATATTCTATACATATTATTCAATTAAATTCATTTATTTAACAAATTCTTCAATCTCGGAAAGCATCAACTCATCCCATGGTTTTTTTAACATGGATTAAACAATTTCTATTTATATGGCACAACCCATGGGTAGCATTGGATGGGGAACCCACCACAAATGAATTAGAAAGTAACTAATGGGAATCCCTAGGGGTTTCAAATACATCTAACAGAATTATCCAGTCCAATTTTGAGGCTGGTCCGATATTTCCAGTGAGAAAAACCATGGAAGATGGGTCTAATAAGCACTAAAACCAAGTGGAAAAGTATAGAACACCTACCTTAGGTCATTAGTCAAGTGACCATTCAGTATCAACTCTTGATCCTACATAGATTCATAGAAAAATGATGAATGGATGAAGAACCAAAAATAGGTAAAATCAGCTACAACAAAAATAGCATCTCTGATTTGAAAAAACAATAAAATTGGATGAAAAATAATCGAGTACTCATTGATGCGGATCCAACAAGATTACCCATGATTTAATTGGAGATCATAAGGAATATATCCTTAAATTCAAACATTAGTCACCATGTAGAGAATCAAAATGATGTTCCTGATGTAGTTTTATGGAAATAATAAATTTGGTTTCAAATAGATTTAATTCTTGTTAAAATTATAAAATTTCCCAAAATATCGGGTGTCTCATGGTTTAAGAATACAATTTGAAAAAATGTGTGGAAACCATGCATGGTTTTACAAACCATGAACCAACCATGCAAGGACAGCTAGAGGATAAGTGAACCAACATGATTTACTCACATGGTTGACTAGCCATATGGAAACTATTAAAAATACTCCGTTAAAATTGAAGAGTTATACACAGAGCCGTGTGGCCAAAATCGCATGGTATGTCATAATCATGTGGCATGTAACTCCCCATTTTTTATCCCGACATTTTTTGATCTAACCATGTCTCCTGCCCTGCAAGGGTTAATCTAATCGTACACCAGGAACCTTTTACCCCTAAAATAAGGTTTCGGTCTCCGAAGAGGCCCCAAACACCCCTTTTACATCCATTAACTCAAGGGGAGTTCACATTCACTCATATTGAAACATTAAAAATGAAGAAGAAGGGATCCATACCTCATATGAAAACTCATAGTCTTATAAGAGTCTAAATCAATATAATCATTCACATTTGATCTAGATGTTCTATTTATCAGTTTCTAATTTTCTTGCTCAAGTTTCTTACATTCATATTCAATATTAGATCATCCATCCAAAGTAGAAATGAAACTTATTTTCTTGTTATTATCATTCACTACCAGAATGTTTTTATGTCTATCATGTTCATTTTTAGATTCAACATATTAGAGTCATAATTCATTTTAAACTATTCATTATAAGAAACAAGGATATTAAAATTATAACATTCCATATTTATTTTCTCATTTTTATTAACAAACTTATTATTTTTTATTTTTTATGTCAAATGTTTTTCCAAATATCATGAAACCATCTTTTCAAAATTCCACATTTTCTTTTCCAAGTTTTCTAAATATAGAATTAACAGAATCATAAGAAGAATCAGAATCAGTTTACTTTTTATCATCATATATAGAATTATAATCAACATTAGTAGGAGAAATTTATTGAGTAAAAATTGAATCAGTTACATTGAAATTTTTAAACATCATAGTTTTTTTATATCCTATTTACTTTCATAGTCACTGCTCAACTTGACCCTTTCAAAATAGTCACATCCTCCAAATAATGCTCACTTTTCTTTTCTCCTTTAGTCTTTGTCTCTCTTTTTTTGTTTCAATTTTGTAAATATTATTGTGATGTTCCCTTTTTTTCTACAGTAATATCATGTTAATTTTGAAAAATCATTGTTTTAACTATAATTACGTTTCATTTACTCATGTATGAACATCCATTGGTACATACTTCTACAAATGGTTTTTCAAAAACATGAAAAACCTCTTGCTAAATTGAGGAATCACCATTTATCTTTCTTAGAACTCATACTAAAAATTATTAGATGACTTATAAACATTAAACATAAAATCTATGTCATTTATCTTTATAGACTCCTCTTATGAAATGTTTTTAAACTCTATCTCATACTATAGTATAAAACCAGTTTTTTTGTCTAGAGTGTGCTCTTTCAAATTCTTACAATAATATATTTAAATTTATTTATATTCCATGCTTTTTATACCTCTCATTACTATTTCATGATGGGATTCGATGTCCAGTACTTTACTTAGTTCACCCATACAAATTGTAATACAAGTAAATCACAGGAACATATAGTTGAATAACTCATCATCTTCCATCTTCTAATATTTTTATTATTCTAAGAGTATTTCTATCTATTTTCATTTATCCTTTTAGTTTCCTTTGATGATTATTCGACATATATAGAATAAAATATGGAGTGTGAATAATTATTGATGACTCTTTAAAAAATCTTTTATGTATGAGGATGAGATGAAATATTATGGATAGAAGAAGATCATACAAAATCATTCTCACATAGAGTTTCTGAAGCAGCATCGACTGATGGAATAACACTACAGTTGGAGAATAAAATGGAATGTTCTAGAGAATAATAAACTATATAAGCATATATTAAATATGAAAATGATATATTTTATTCATTACCTGATATATTTTACAAAACACAATCTATTTATATTAAAATTTTAAATTTAACAAGATATAAAATATATAATTTCAAACTATAGAAATAAAAATGTAATTATCATGATTAAAAGAAATTAAATTCAATATATATTTTACGTGAACATAAATATTCTATAATTAATAATGAAATATTAAATATTCAAATGGTAGTATTAAAATAATTAAATCAATAACAGGTAAATTTAACATATATCAATTAAAAATATGAAAGTATAAATTTTTAAAAATTATAATTTATTGAAATGTGAAAAAACTATAATTTATCAAAAAAAAATGTTAAATTATTTAAAAAAAGTTTAAATTTTGAAAAGGAGACTAGTTTAAAGGGAAATAACTATTCTTACATTGGATCGGTTTGATCTGAAATCGAAATTAGGTTAAATAATGAGTAAAATAATCTTATCCAAGATAGCAGTAAACATATCTAAAAATATTGAGTGTGTTTTAATTCTAATATGGCCAAAGAATTTGTGTAAAATATGTAACAATTTGTTCTAAATCTTGTTATATCACCAAGTAAGTAAATTGTTTTCAAAATAAAATTTAAGATAATCCTACTAATTATACATTCCTATATGTGATGTTTTTATATTGGATAAAATGAATATACCCAGGGATATCATCTATTAAGGATCATTACTCAAGGAGATGAATTTATATATAAAAGGATATCAATTCAATATATATGTTCCAAGACCAATGAAAAAATCCATAACGTCGTATAATAAATATATTATCATGTTATAGGTAAGAGAGATAGTTAACAAGTTGTTTCTAGTGAAAGTGGGAGTGTTGTACAAATGGGTTCCCTATAACTGACAAAAATAGTAATATTTTATTATCATATCATGTATACTGTGATTTATTCATGACATACACTTACCACAATAGTTTTGATACTTTTTTCCCACTATTTACATATAAAAATACATGGATTATTTATCATATCAAAGGGTTGTAGAAGTTCCTAAATGATAATGAGAACCTATTGATACTAGAGAGGTATGATTAAGACTATGTTTTATGGTCTAGAAAAATCATGTTGATTGGAAATAGATGCATTTTGACCATAATGTGTTGGGGAATTGTAATAATGGAGACTTATTATCGTAATGTTCTAACGAGGTTACCTGGAGTAGATTAGATCAGGAAGGCATACTCATAAAAAGGAACACCACATGATTTATGTGTCATTAGTAGTTCATATATATGAAAACATGTTTTGGTCTCCTAGATGATGATTATTATCACTAGCTATATACTATTTGATTACATAAACTCATTCATTTTGAAAAAAATATAATTGAGGGTTTTTATGGTATCTTGTGATGGGTGTGTCATTAGTGGTGTGGTATTGATTTAATAATCAAGATAGAATTTGAATTTTTTTAAAGGAAGTAATATCTTGGGCCCAGATGATCATTTTGGAAACAACTTCACCAAATCCCAGGCATTGGTATAAGAGGCTATGTTTATCCAGTATGTCCAATGAATAATTAATCAGGGATGGATGATGACACAAAATTGGTATCCTTCTTATAGGCCTTCATTGTTTTTAAGATATCACTCTTTGTACTTGAATTGTATTCACTACTATATAGATATGATCCTAGAGGATCACACACTAAGCGTATTCAAAATTCGAGCCTATTCTAATAAATGTTAGTATATGACATGATTGGACCCACCACAGTGTTCAAGAGATGTTTTAGAATATATTATCATCATGAAATAAATAAATTCATATTATACAACATTAGAATAATTGGTATTAAATTTATTAATTAAAAGTATTCACAATATAATAAGTGAATTCATGGAAAAATAATAATTGACAAAATATTTTTTTATAATTCAACATTTGTTAAATATTTTCATGAACAATGAGTCGAGTTAATAGATCAATTTTATCATATACTAAATTCATTATATGTTAAATAAGTGATAAAAATCGGAAATGTATTTATAAATTAGTTTGTCAGTCATAAGTAACTATTTATAGATTTATTATTGAGTAAAATATATCTTGGTTCTAGGGAGAAATTTCTAGTTATTTGGAACCTCACTATGAAAAGAGTAGGATGATTTCATTCTAAAAACTATTCATCAGATGAATTTGAGAGACTATCTCTACCATATTTTCTTTATTCGTAGTGATAAAACATCTTGATCCAGGTAACCAATATGAGTTCTCCTCTATATATTAAAGATTCTATGTAATGGGATTCATCAAAACATTGAAGGCTTCATTAGAACTCTGCACTAGAACCATAAAATAAAAAATCTTTGATCATGTAAAATTTAAAATCACATGTGATAAATGGATAGGGATATGGATTTGCTTATAATGATCAACAGTCATAGGTGACGATTCTTTGTCTAACGCACCCATAAATCAAACAAGGTAATTTTTTTTGTTTTATTTTTATGCTTAATTCCTTCATTTATGTTCTAAGACCTTCATGTCAAGCTACACATCATCAAATATGATGTTGTTATGTTTATTAATTATGGAAATTTTTAAATCCTTTTCCCCTCTACTTATGATGGGTTTCCTAATACCTTCACTCTAGTAATCTCATTCATTTTTTTAATTCAACCAGAAAACTGGAAGTTGGGAGATTTTATGAAAAAATATTGTGAATATTTAAAATATTAATAATAATATAAAACAGCTTCAATTTTTTTTTAAAATGTTCTTTGAAGTCCAAATGGCATCCATGTGAATGTTTGTGGAAAAAAGAATGAACATGGTTCATTTTTCTAGGATGCATTTCCTAATTACTGGGTCATTACAAATTTTCTAGAAATAAGTGGCTTCCCCAACACAGTGTTTTTATTTATATTACAATGTAGTATTTTGATGTTTAGAAAATAAGTAGGGTTCCTTTCAAGACCAAAACATTTACTATGTCAGTATACTAGTGAATTAAGATGAGGTTATACAATTATAACTCATGTAAATAGTAATATTGATTGGTCTTAGGGATTTGTTCTACCATAGTACTGTAAGGTAGTCATCTCATTTGGTAATCCACCTTGTTATCACAGCCCATCTTTTCCTCCTTATCCAAGTAAAATCTTTGTAGTGAAAGCATCCAACTCACTAGTCTCGTATGTGTATTAGATAACTTGATAAAATATATCAAGGTAGTATGATCAAAAAAAATGTTACTATACTCACTGGAAGATAAGAATGAAATAAACTAAAGCTATGACAATAGAAAAAACTCCATATTTATTCTTATGTAATTGACATGAGTTGTATACAATTTCAATGAATTTTATTCTATAACTTATGTAAGTACATAATTATTATATGAAATAAATCACATACAGCTCTATTATAAGAATCATACAATATCTCATAGTGGTATTTATATTTTGGTAGTAATATTACAGAGGAAGTTGTCAAGAATTATTCCAATTTGTCAAAATATACCCATCAAGAATTATCAAAATTAACATTTGTTTATTTCATGAAAAGTTTATTTAGGAGAAAATAAAATTTTCTAGATTCCGAAATAAACCTTCTATAAAATCCCACATGGACAATAAATTATCTAATGTGTCTCACAGTGGTGGCGTAAGGTAATTTGGGAATATCAATAACTTTGTCCTTATTAACATCAATTCCAAATTTAGAAATTTTTTTCCCTAAATCATTTCCATTTTCAAACATAAAACAGAAGTTTTTAAAATGAAAAACAAAATTGTTCTCGACACATATTTGTAAAAACACTTCCAAACATTCTAGAAAACATTGAAAACAAGTTCCATAGTCATTAAAGTCATCATAGAATACATCCCAGTAGTTTTCAATCATTTCTGATGAAATACTTATTGTATAGAACTGAATAGTACCTATAGAATTTCAAAAAACGAAAGGTATCCTTTGGTATGAAAACATACTTAGGGGACATTTCATGGTGTTTTTTTGGTCATATAGATCAAAATAGTCTTAAAAATTACTATACAATCTATCAAGAATGAAATAATAACCCTCTGATAATGTATCTAAAATTTGGCTTAAAGAGGGTATTCATAAATGGTATTTTTTCACTTGGTTCAATATCCTATAATATATTCATTATCTCCATAAATTAAATTGTTTTAAAACCAATAACCCATTGTAAAAATTTTATACAATTGTGTATCAATTTTTCATTTGATCTATATGAATGGGACTCAACAATTCAGTGTCTGAGATGGGGTATATTTTTATTCCTTCTAAAAGTCATAAAACTTCTATTTTATTATTTCTTGAAGGGGTACTTTTATCCATCTTTGGAGTTATCTCATGAGTTTGGATTCATATTCATGAAAAAACTTCTGCTTGATGGTGGTAGTAACAATCCCTAGTATAATCCATAATGTTCAAATAACGGACCTAGGATTATATTTTTGAATTTCCAAAATGTGGTGTTCTTGGATAGATTCTAAATTATTTTAGACAAGGACTAGTTGTTTGACAGTTTTACTTTAAGTGGCATATTTTATTTTTTATGTAAGAAACTTATGTTCAAGTTCAATAAGGGTTTTCAACGACAAATATAGTTCATATTTCACTATAATGGAAGAATGTACATGTCACGAACCGAATCTGGTAGCTGCCAAAAGCAGCACCAGACCCAGCCCGTGACAAGGCCCGAAGGGTGTTCCCGATCCCCACAGGCTGGCACAAGTGCCTGGGTATCATAAAATGATGTTTGGGAACGATTTACCCAAGTTTATAAAAATTTAACAACAAAAAAACTCAATAAAATGAATCTGGAGTTTTCAACTAAAACCATCTTTTACAAAATTCAGAACTGAATTACATCTTTTAAAACAACTCAATATGACTATAAAAAAAGTACAAAAATCAAAATTAAACAGCCCAAGAACCCTCATGGAAAGGCTCACTGACCTCAATCCATTTTTCCACAAAACATCACCACCAAGGACATGCTAGAAACCCGAACACAGGAACTAAAAACTGTATCCTAACCTAAAACAACAAAATAACCACATCTACTTACACCCAAGGGTGTAGGTATGGTGTGAGACAATGCCCAGTAGGATACCAAAACTAAGAGATTCCATGTGATAAACTTTCAAAGACAAAAATCTTGCAAGTTTTCATAAACATAAAATGCTAGTTACAATTTCTAAAAGATGAAACTAAAAAAACATTTTCCAAGTGGGCTATCATTAAGAATCAACACTTTTAAAAATAATGTCAACACTACTGAAATTTCCAGACAACTATACCGTATGCCGACGATAAGTACAAAGTGAATAATGAGCACAAGCAATCGGAAATAACCCCTAGGCACTAGCTCATTGTGGGTCTCAGGTACCTCATATTTCGGTGAGAGTAACCATCACAATATATGTTCTCGTGCACGAGCCACTAGTAGGGAACACACCCATAACCTAGTGGTCCCCAATCATCATCATCATAGTTTAGTTAGAGTTGTAAGCGTCAATCCTGCTAAGTGAAACTGAGGCCAAACCCCACGAATTCACTAGCATACTAGTACATGTCCACCCACCTAGATACCCGGGTTTTCCCACTGTGCTCAGACAAGTTCAACAAGTCAATAAATATACATTGCACATGAAAATATCATTTTCACTTCACAAGTTCACCAAACAGCAAACATGTATTCCACACAAGCCTAAAAATCCACTTTTACATTCAAATGAATTTTGAAATCATACTCACACCAAAAATAGCCCACACAACATTTTTCACATCTTTCACAATTCAAAAAATCTGTTACCAATTTTATAAAATCATTCCCAAGATTCTAGACATCACATAACAGCACAATAACATGTTACATAATACCCTTTTCATAAAAAAAATCCATTTTTCATATAACACTCACGCAAAATAGCCCGAAAACACGTTTCGCACCCACATCCCAATTACATAAATCACCTCGAAAAATTACAAACCATTACCAAAATGTTTTACAACATAACTGACAACATTATGTTTCAAAAATTCATTTTAGGAACATACTATCACCAAAAAAGTACCTAAGAAACCATTTCACACTTTTTGTAACTCATTAAATCATTTATAATTTTCATAAAACCGACCCAAGAGGTGAAACCATGGTTGGCATACAAAACCCATTTCAAAAACCTAATTCAAGACCAAAACAATGCCAATAACAATCTAAATCAGAATTGGCAGCCCTAAATACATTTATTAAACCACCCCCAATTTTTATTCAAATACCTCAAACAATACCACAAAATTTACACACGAAAAACACATGTTTTCAAAAATCATTTTCAAGAAGTACAATATGGTTTCACACATTAAAACCATTCAAAAACCCCATTACAAGGCCAACATGACATTAAGGCATTAACAAAACAGAATTTTCATCCCCTTTTAACACTAATAAATCAATTTCACATCTTATAAAATACACCCAAATATTTCCCCAAGAGCCACGCATGAAAAGCACCCAATTCCAAGCAATAATGCAACTAAAAAATTAAACACTTAAATAAATCCATCACAAAAACATTTTTTGCACCACAAAAAATAGATTTGAAACATACTAAATTAATTAACAGAGAAAGATAACTCATCATAAAATTGGTATACATGTAATCACCTTCCTTTTAAGTCGAATCTCTCAAAACATGGTGTGAAACATAAACCGTACCACCGCCGCACCTCAAGGAATTGAAATCCAACCTAAAACCAGAAGCATTCACCCAAAAGACAAGAAATTAAAACCAAGGATTGAACCCTAACTTCTGGACATTAGGAACCTTAAGGATAAGGTGTGAAACCCTAATCACATTGAATGTAACCCTAAGCAAATTGAAAGAAAAATGAAGAAGACCAACTTACATGAGAGACCTTGTAGAAATCGCCTCACATACACCAGTAACTGAATTTAAAAACAACCAAACAATTAAGGGATGTTCGAAAAAGGATAAGGGGACCATGCAGGAATAGGAATGGGAAAAAAAGAGTGAGAATTGAAGGATTTATGAAGGAAACAAATTACCTTTATAAATCTGCCCGAAATGTGAGGGCTTCAAAAGATTCGACCTAAAACGCGATGAAAATGAGCTTCAAAGAGGGTGGTAGATATTGGACGCGCGGCTAGATTCAAGGGGCGTATTTGGGTTTTGGAATCACCAAAAAATCCTTAATATTGGATACGTTATTAACTAAACAAATTTTATTTTTAAAACTGGAATTGGGCTTTCGGGCGGGCCGAATCCCTTAAATAAAAACCCATATAAACCTTGTTTATGGTTTTATAAAGGCTCCAAACTACAATGGTGGTGTTTCTATGTCAGGGGAGACCATTTCCAAACTTGAATGGGTGAAAAATATTAAAAAATAAAAATTTTATAAAAGAAAAAAAAATTATTTTTAAATATTGAATTGGGCTCACGGTTTGGCCTAATTCATGAAAACTCATCTATTCCACCATAAAACATGAGAAACCCAAAAAACAAAGAATAAATGAAAATTTAATGAAATTTAACATTAAAATAAGTCATTTATTTGATAGTACATGAAATTTCAAAATAAGTTTATCATATTTGAGTGACTAATAAAAATAACACTGATAATTTTCTTCAAATCATTCAACACTCAAAATTACTTCTATATTGTGCTCATTTTCAAAAACTGATTCTTCAAGAATGTTGGATATTTTGAAATCATCCTTCATAATCTGATAATTTAATTAATCATTTCTTTTTAATCCTTATAATAACAATATAATTCTAATTGTTTAAATGTAAAAATGGAATTCCTCTATATGTGGGTGTTTTTTAAGAAAAGGATGTCAAAATACACTACTCCCTCACACAAAATCATGGAAATAGTTCCTCTATTGGAATTTATAATGGTTTTATTAGTCTATGAGAATGTCCTATAGAGAATTATGGGAGACTAATCATTTCCTTTTCCATATTACGTGTTTATAATATAGAATACGTAAAGGAGAAGTAATCATTGTACAGTTACCCAGGCATGTTCAAGAACAACTAAAATGTTGGAAGTTTCTTGTTTGGTAAGTTTCACAACCAAGACATTTGATTTAAGTCCTACCATATACAAAGAGGAATAAATAGAATAAGGAATTATGTTAATTGATTATCGTAAATAAAATAGTGTATTGGAAAAATTAATCTCTCTAATAGTGGAAGGGATAGTGAAAGACCATGTATCGTGGAATATCTCTAGAATTTTTGGGGATAATAAGTGTAATTTTTTACCCAATCTTTACACTTAACTTTATCATAATACATTTCACCTTGTAAATTTTTGTATGACCTCTAATAGAGGGACTATGATCTATAATTTTTTTAACACCTCCAAGATATCTTATTTTAAAGATTCCTCATTGGTTTTCCTTAGTGATTGCATCCTTAATGGGTAGAGAGGTTAAGGTTGACCTGGGTTTTCCATTTTTTCATCCCATTATACTTCTTCAAAAGTGGTGTCCCTATAGATTCCTCAATTGGTATAGTGGTCTTTCCACTTCATACTTTTATCTCTAGGGGTAATCCTTCACCAATTCTCAACTTCTTTCCACTACATAATATAATATAAATATAAATTAATTTAGGCATAGGGATTGGTTGAGTAGTAATATTACCTAGGACTTTATTCTCCATGTTATTGATGGTGGACTTGATATAACTAAACAGTCCTTTTAATTCCTTTATCTCTGATCCATGACAAGTGAACTTTTTATATTTACTATTTTGAAACATATTACACATGTCAATATATACTTCATTGATATTTGTTATGGTTTTCCATGATGGTTGCTTCTGTAAGGCGGAAATTTTTTATCTATAATGTTGGGGGGTGTAACAAATATTCTGATGAATATTGTAAATTTTGCAAGAATAGTGGCCTTTGAGGTTGTTGGTTCCCATCGCCAAACTAACTGGTGGGAATTTTTTTAAATTATTGGTTTCCACTTGCTTTATTTTGAAACTATCAATGGTATATGGAATCATAACATCGTATACCATGTACATGAGGGAATCCATTGGCATAATTATTGAGATAACAACAAATCCAATAAACCATTGGGGGTGTGATGGGTAATGTATCTTGTACCTTCATCAAAGCTATCTATCAAACAATAGAGGATAGTTCATCATAACAAAATCAAGTAAATGTCAGTTTTAACTTTTTCACTTATGTACACCACTAGTTTTTTTTCTTATACATATTTTTTTAGAATTTTGTGTGATCTTTTAATTCAGTTCTATAACTTAAATAGGGGACTTATCAATTATTTCTCAAACCAAAAAATTGTCTAGTAGGATTCTATCATTTTCCATAAATAGTTGGTAAAATAATATCAAGAATTTATATTCTTTATAGGATGGTTTTAAGTATTTTTTATTAAATTTATTTATCCTTTACCAAAATATAGAGAGGGATTATACTATTTTTTAGTTTAATCTATAGATATCCTCCTTTTTATCACTCCATGAAGTTTGGAATTTTTTTAGATAATGTCCCTCTATTGATCTTCCCATGAGGTCACTTCTCAAAGTTGAATATTATAGATTCACTCCTTGGATTCCCCTTCATGAAATAAGACGAAATAAACCTATAAACACTTTTCCTCTATTACTCATATGGATATGAATCCACTATATACATCCTTCAATTAACTGAAGTGAATGTTGGGGTCTTCACCGAATAATTTATTAAATTTAGGAAAATCTATTCTCATTTCAATTTTAATTCCAAAATATTATTGATCATTCAATTGAAATTATATGTTATTAACATTTAAATTAGGTTCCTACATTCCTATAAAACTCATGTCCACTTTAGAGTAATTATATTCCATATTTCCACTACCTAATGTAACTTTGGTAGAAGAAGAATCATAGGATGGGGAGTTAGCTGAAAAAATAGTGACAAACTCTATTTCCTCTTGTTTATTGATTTTATAGTTCAATTTATAGAGAGAAAATCTCTCTCAACCTGAAGATAAAAACCAATATTGTTAGAAGAACTAGATCTATTTATTTTCTCAAATAGTTTTAAAGACAAATTTAAAAACAAAAAGTCGACTCCTAACTAATGATTCCATGTTTGTTATATGGCTTGTCACAAGGCCTACAATAGATAAATTATTGAACCTATATAAAATACAATAACATGGGACATGGGTGTCTCTAGAGAAGATAGTGGTATAAATGTGTTTTTATCTTGTTTTATTGGTTGTAATTATGAAAAAAGTGGATTTAATTGATTTGTGTTAAATGAAATGTTCAATACACCATGGTATAAAATTGGATTACTCTACTCACTTACACAGAAATAAATATTCAATTTTTTTCATCATTCATTCTCTAAGAAAGAGAAATCTCTATAATTAGCTTATCCTGGAAGTTTAAATTAGCTGTAGAGAGAGACATTGATCATTGGATTTCCTATCATCGACTATCCTAATGATTGGATACCACCAATAACCCTTTATTCTATCCACTCTTAATTGTAGGTTTATGGAACAACAAATGATCAGATAGGTCATGCCAAAATTTAATTTTTTTCATGATCGATGATGTATACAAGATTTACATGGTGATAAACAACCTGATAAAATTAATTGAATCAAAGAATATTGAAAATGTTTATTCACCATAATAGAATCACAAGATCATCCCATACTATTTATAATTAATTTTAAATAATTAATAATTACCTTTCAAAAAATGTCTTTCATTATTGATGGATCTGACAGTAGATCTATGTAGTTCCTTCATTGAATGGTAAAAATCAAGAATAGATTCACTCTCGTAGTGATCCACATGTGTTCCCTAAATATTCAAACACCAGTGTAGGAACCTCTAAGTGCTATCATGGTAGATATTTTTCCTTGAATTGTATTTCCTTGATCGCACTCAGAATCACTTCCAATTAATTCTCCTTGATCTCTTTAGATATGAGAGTTGAAGGTAGAGGATGATCTCTCGCCATTATGAAGAGCCTTCTAGTATAGGCCGGTCTCTAGGGATTAAGATAATTCTCACCAGATCTCATTGTGAACAACACAAAAAGAATTTCCTCTGCAGAAAAATAATATAATTAAGTTATATTCCCTTATGATTAGAAATAATTAATTTCACAAGTTCCATTTACTATTTATTTAATCATTTCAGAACCCCATGTCCATATAAATAATATTAATATAATTTCATGAAATGTGCTAAACTCACTAATTAAATTAAATATTATTTAATCATATAATATTCAAAATATATTATTTCTCAATGCTCTATTAAACATCGACCTCCATTGCACCGTAATATTTATCAGGACTTAAATAATGACTATTTATTTAATAAATAAATATCACAACATTATTCACTAATAAATAAAAATATACTAGATTCACCAAATATAAAATACATATTTTTTTAAATTTTCTGCTAATATAATATACTCTTCAACAACTGGTGATAGAATATATAAAATCAAGAAAACATGAATAATTATTAAATAATGTGTGGGAATAAAAAAAAATTAACTTTTTAATTAATAAATAAAAATATATTATTTAACTAAGATTCTTGGTACACATTGTGAGTGGATCTCTAGGCCTCTTTCTCAATGGAATTATGCTAAGAAAGCTTAAGTCCATTGTTAGCATCTACAAACGTGCTAAGTAACCCATAGAGAATGAATTTAATTACTAAATGATATAAATCATATGGATGCCTATTAAATAATACAATTCCATTATCATTGTATCTATAATCAAGAAAGATTTATGTTGGTTCCATCAACCTTTGTTCTCGGTGTCTCTTTCTTTTACACTATGGAAATTGAACTTACCTATAGAACACCATGGACAATTATTTATTTATGCTATATCATTTACATAAAATGGAATGAGATATCAAATTCCATTAAATTATAGGTGGGAAACATCTTTTCTCACATTATTCATTAATGAAAGATTACCCGTGAAGCACTCAACGCATCCTACCTCATCGCGAACATGAATAATCACGGTTTTCATCAATACATCAAAGTATGTGACTTATAACACTCATTAATAATAGTATTAAAGTATATGTATCAATACACATGTACACAGATAGGAACATCCAATAACACATATAAATTTTGATTTCTTATTAGTGGGTCTCATTCATATAATATCCTACACTGGATATTACCAATGGAGTACACTATGAGACGTTTCCTCATCGTCCCATGAGTCTCAACCCATGATATCATTTATCATTTATTTTCCTAAAATGATATCATCGGGCTATAAGACATATATTTAAGAATTCTATGGTGGAAATTTAGGTTTATAATCATAGATGGGTACTTATTTGATCTTTTAGTATTCCTACTACTCTTAGAACATTATCACATCCTATGTTATACAGAATAAAAAACATAATGTGATAAGGAATTTATTAATATTCAATACAATAAATAAATTTTTATGCAAATTTCTCATAATTTTGTTTGAGGGAACTAACTCCAATGACTCTAATAAGCACTTGAGATTGCTGCTAACAACAATCGGGCCTCTTTCTCTCACATGAAACATATGATTATGTTGAGATAGGTCATTAATTAATTGGTTTTCTATTTTTTTTATTCAATGGTAACTCTTCTTAAGGAAACATCACCCCACTAATTAAAATATCTAAAGTGGTGATAATTAAAATTATGTTTGTTGTAATTTTTTATGGCCTTGTCTCTTTTTTCGTAGACACTATTGTAGTTTTATCACAATTCAATGTGATAGGTTCATTACTATTATGTACCACATTAATATTCTATAAAATGTTTCTTATGAAAATATATTCCTAGAATACATAAAAAGAAAGTATATACTCTGATTCCATTGTAGAATCAGTGACAATAGGCTGCATTGAACTCTTCGATCACATATCTCCCCTGTTGAGATATAGAACATATCCTGACCTTGAATTTAGATCATTTTGATCCTTTTAAAAACTAGCACCAATATAACACCTGATAGCTAGCTCCTTGTCTCATTTATAAACTAGAAATATATCGTTTGTTCTTATTAGATACATGAGGATAGCCTTAGTAGTAGACCAATTTATTTCTCCTATATCTTCTTGATGTCTACCTAAAATGATCAATAAGTAGGAAAAATCATGTCTAGAACATAATAGGGAATACTATATTTATCCTATCATTGAAACTTATTGGATCTTAATAATTCTCTTTTTATCCAATTTTGCTCATCACACATATTCATTGAAATATGTGAACTATGTGAAACTAGAACCAATCCCCTGTCGCATTTTTCCATAAAAAATATCATTACTATCTAGTCAATATATGTACTTTGACTCTGTCCAATCCACCTATTAGATCTATCAATAATGATCTTTATCCAAGAATATTGGATAATTCACTTAATTCCATCATGGAGAGCACTTATTTAACTAGTCCATAACTGGATTTATGACTGGTATGGTTTTTCAAATAAGAAAAATTTCATCTACAGATACTACTATGATAATTTACGCATTCCCACTAAACATATTATAGACACATGGTCCAAATTTGTTGTTAATGAATCCAAATTTATTTATAGATTCATATAATTCAATGTCCCACGACATGGATGCTTGAATCAATCCCTAAATAGATCATTGAAACTTTCAAATCCTTTTGGCATCACAAGGAGTTAAAAACCCTTCTAGTTTTCTCATGTAGTAATTTTTTATAAGGTCACCATTAAGGAGGGATACTTTGACATTCATCTTCCAAATTTTATAGTCATAGTACTCATTATATTAAGTATAATTTTGATGGATTTAAGGATATAAACAGGTGAAAAAATTCACCATAGTCAATTACATGAGGATTTTAGAACCTTTAAGGCACTAGCCTTGGTTATAGGCATTTACCTTACCATTCATGTCTAGTTTTATTTTGAATTCCCATTTCTACTGTATGGGATTTACATCAACCAGAACATCAACCCGAACCCAAATATGGTTCTGATACATGGAATCAAATTTATACATCATGATTTCTTTCCATTTTTCATCTTCTAGGAACTCTACTTATACTTTATAATATATAGGTTTATAATTTTCCAACAATAACGACTCACCATATTCAGTAACAAGAAACCCATATCTCTTTGGTACACTTACCTCTCTAGTAATCCTACACTATATTTGTGTTTCATGAACTACTTATTCGTTGGGTACCTGTGGAATATATTCTTGTACTTATTCTTATGTTTCTTGGTAATAAACTTCATCAAATCCTATCATTCTCCCATAATACTTTTTGAGGATGTGACCCCTCTCATCTTATATGGATTGTCTATGGAAAATAAATTTCTTTTTGGGGGGTTTTAATATTTAGCATCCATTTTCTGCTTATAATACCCAATTAATACACACTTTTTCCCATGGGTGATATTTTTTTCAATAAAACAACTTAATAACACATCATAACACCATACATGTGTATTAGAAAAAAAGGTATATTTACACTTCTAACTCAAATAGAATTCTATTTTCCACTTTATATGGTACTCATCTTAGATTTTAGACAACAATTTGTAATTAATATCCCCAAAATGATAACGGAAGATCTACATGACTCATCACCAACCTTACCATGTCTAAAAACATACAATTACTCCATTTACTAACACCATTCTACTGGGTTGTGTAGGGTGGTGTGAGTTGATATATAATCCTTACTTCTTAAGAGAGTTTATGAACTCTTTCTTAATATATTCACCACATATATCCATTCAAAACTTCTTTATCATCTTTCTATGTTGATTATCTTCTTGATTTTTTAATTAATTGAATTTATTAATAGACATGGACTTACACCTCATAAAGTAATCATAAAAATATCTACTCATGTCATTAATATAATTTAATATGTAATAATACACACTTATATCTTCCACTATAAATAGTCTACACACATCATTTTGTACCAATGCTAAAATCTATGTGTCTCTTTCATCATATCCAAACAATAGTGTTTGGTACATTTTCCCCTATAAAAAATCACAAAATTTATCATGTGATTTTAGCTAAAAAATATATAAATATCCTTCTTAATAGAGATCTCTTAAATAGTTTTAGTTTACATGAAAAAGATGATGATGCCCTATCTAGGTGTTATATGAGTCATGTGGGCGTGATTTTTTATCAATTTCGAATACTTGGTTTTCCTTTTTTATTAAATAAATACCATTATTCAAATGTTCCATACAATAATATATGTTTTATTTAAAACAATACATTAAAACATAAATTATTCCTATTGGAAATGAAAATTGGTAGTCACCAATGCATAAAGAAG
Source organism: Viscum album (assembly GCA_963277665.1). NCBI lineage: Eukaryota > Viridiplantae > Streptophyta > Magnoliopsida > Santalales > Viscaceae > Viscum > Viscum album. The sequence goes on from OY728130.1 coordinate 961,938,350, forward strand.
CTTACATAGTAACTTCGGTAGGTCAAAAATCCACCTCTCCTCTAGAAATCTTTTAGAATATACCTACATACAACATTTGGATATAAACATGAGAAAAAATAGTTGTATAAAATACCCAATGTAAATATATTTAAATGTTACATTCAATATCGAATAAACAATTAGCTACCCCTTGTGTCTGGTTTCAATTCTTCTTCTAGTGGTCGTACATTCCACATGCAAAACAAAGTGACTCCTTTTGCTTTCCATACCCCTAGATCCTCCTTTTCATGGAAGGGAGGTTCTTGGGATCTTTATAATTTTTATGATTCTATAACCCATTATTCATGTTCTTCCTCTTCATATATACTACAAGGACTATGTGTTTATCATGCACCATGTCCTTATCCACATGGAGAATCAGAGTATGAATTTCTAAAAGAATCTTCTCATTATTTCTTATATTAAAATTACCAAAAAACAAGATAACTTCATGGGTAGTGAGGTAATTATGAGATATATAAATTGTTCAATCGAAAAATTAATACCTATGATGCCTAGTCATCAAATGTAGCCAATAATATTGACTACAGGAGGCCCTACTAGTGCTGATTCTAAACTACTAATTTTAATAATAGTATTTTAAATCACATATATCTCTTGACTTGCCTTCTCTTGATAGAGATCCCAAATATGAGACATAATTATACACACACACATGTCCTTATGTTTCTTAAAAAGAACATTCATCATGGATGATAGCATGAAACATTGAACATATGTATAATCATTCTAATTTTTCTTAGAGATATATAAATTTTCCTCACTAGCCTCATTACCAGGCGCATCGGGAATAGGTTTTTCCAGCATAAAAAAGTTTCTTTCATGGAATAGAATATCACATAAACTCTTTTTACACTACTATAAATTTGTTCTTGTTATAAGGTTATCCTTCTCAAATATGGATTGTAGTGATACGTTTAATGTAATTTTTTCTACAAATAAGATGACTATATTTTTATAACATTATTTGATAAAATGTAGATAAATAAATAAGTATTATATTTATTAATCAACCACTATTTTATTAAAACCCAATATACTTCACAATTAGCTTTGGAATATCATGTTTCTTGGACATTCTTGTATCAAGGATCCATATTCCTCTTATCATCACCCCGACTGTTGTTGGTCAAGAAATATGATGGTTTTAGATAGTAATTCCAATTTCCAAAGGAATTACATCATCGTTCCTTAATTTTTGGAGTGGACTCCTTAATCCATAAATAATAAAATTGTATTTCTTTAACCTTTTCCTCTTTGTTAAAAAAATTTCTTCTTTGGCAGTCAACCCTTGATGTCAACTAAGATAAGTTAACCCAAAACAAAAAGTTGCAATTCCTTTGATAATTTAAAGAACCTCAAATTTGGTTGGTCAATCACTTTGAACTATTTTTTTATTTTAACTGAAGTACTAAAAGGTTATAACCACTTAATATATATATATATATATGATATATTTTAACTTTATGTGTAAATTAACAATTATTTTCATTATTACATGCTTTTTAACATTTCGTATATTTAATAAAGTGATTAACCATTTATTAGATAATATTTATGTATAATCCAATTTGTTTTTCAGGTTTATTAATTCATTAATTCATGAGATCACAACAAAAAACTCATAATTAAATAATAATACCTCCTTATAGAAATAAAATAATAAAGTGGTATGACCATGAGAGTTTACTAATTTTCATTTTATCTAATAGATGATAAACTAACTATCGAACAAGGAGAAAAACTCCTTGAACCATTTATGGTTCATGTTTTAGCTTTCCACATGTTCACTGATGTATCTCTCCTAGATTGGATTCTCATTGGCTCCAAAATTGAACTACATCCACTAGCATGGGATCTCTATCCATTACATATTCTTTTACGCACACATAGATAAGGGGAAAAAGTCTTTGTTAAGGGGTTTACACCAAAAAAACCAAGGGTATGTAGGCCCTTACATAATTATATGAGATATGAAACATAGGGAAATTTAATTTAAAAATAAATTAAATGAAACCAATCATATACAAATGTCTAGTATAGGTTCATGATAATTCACATGCAAGTAATGAATTTTTTTTTGTAAAATTATCATTATACTATAATCATTATTATTTAAGATAAATAATAATAGAATTAATTAATTATATTCTTTAATTTATCAATTCTTTTATATTCTTTCTCATTTTAATTTCATCGATAATCTCATCCATCATAAATTAAAAAAAAATTAAATAAATTTATTTAAAAATTTATAAAGTACAAAAATGTACCTCAGAGTCAACAAGGTAAGTACCCTTCTGAACTACTCAATGGGTATTATACTCATATATGGATTACTCTTGTGACATGTGTCATACATGAATTATCACATTATTTTGTAGAATGTACTATCAAAATAACGACCATTCATAGAACATTTTATTTACATAGTGTGTAATGCATCAATACACGTAGATTATTAACTATAATATGACTTATTAATGATATGTTGATACAATCATTAAACCAAAATTTATTAGATATTTAAATAAATATATATATATATATAAACTACCATATGGTGTTTCATTTCAACTTAATGACCACACACAAGCACATGATGATAAGGTTTTCATAGTATAATAAACTAATTTTTAATTATGTGCAATTTAGAAAAATTGCATGGCATGTTTATTGAAGTTCACATGGTATGTATTATTCTAACCATCTATCAATAATACATGCCTAGGTACTCACTATGTAACCATTCCATGGAATATTTCAGAGTTCATGACATGTACATGGGATTTAAGGAATTTTCTCTTTATGTTTCATGGTCACTAGTCATCTAGTCCATGAAATAAGATACATGACCCATCTATGATTAAAAGACCAGATGAAATGTATGGAAGTTTCACAATGTGTACATTGACTTCATGTTTGCCAAGATTCCCTGAATAACACACTCTGTGTAATTAAATTCAATACATGAAATAAGTTACCATAAAATGAATTAATTCTGAATAAATTATTAGTCCATTAAACACTAGTACATGACGTGTACCTCCAGGCTACACAGCCTGTGCTCTTATGTTATCCATCCATATTCCTTGGAACCTTTAAATGAGATCATAGAATTAGTTTCATTCATAAAATTAATCCATTTGATTATATTTATGAAAAAAAAGAAGTAAGTAATATATTGTAATATATATTATGGAATGATTAACCCGTAACTGAAAACCAATATTAAATGCGTAAATCAATCAATGGTCTTTAAATAATTATAAGACAACTCTAATACCACTTGTAAGTTCTTGGAACCACAGAAGCATCAGATGGGTCAATAAAAACGTTTATTTTATCATGATCAATAATTAAACTATGATTTTCATGATGATGAATTTTGTGATCAACGAAATTAAATCAAAGAATATAGATATTTGATTAACACTAGAACTGAATCATAGGATCATGACATATTATTTATATCTAATTTTATGCAATTAAGAATTACTGTGTAGTAAATTATTTCTTCATTGACGGATATTAAAATAGATCTACACCATACCTTTATTTTTTTTAGGAATCAAAAATATATTCCCCTAGTGGTGATCACCAAGATTTCCAAAAATCTCTTAACATCATCATAGGAATCTATAGGTGCTAGCATGGTAGTGGAATTGGCTTTTTATTTCACCAACAATTTCTTCTTGAGGATTTTCCTTGATCTATCTAGACTCAATATTAGAAGGTATAGTAAGATTACTCGCTATTCCTTGTAGGGTTCTGGGATAGAGTTATCAATAGGTATTGAGATAATTCTATATAGATCTTGTTGTGAAAAAATAAAAAATAAAATGGATCTATGAAAATAAAATATAATTGGATTAATAAACCCTTGGATTAAGAATAATGAATTAAAAAAGTAAATTTTACTATTTATTACTTCTTTGTTGAACCCCATGTCCATAATAATAATATTATTATTACTTTTGTACATGTGCATAACTCAAAAATTAAATTAAATATTATTTAATCAAAAAACATTCAGTATATATTATTTCTCACTGGAATAATAAAATTTGTTCTTCATTCCTTCATAATATTTATCAAACCGTAAATAATGAATATTTATTTAATAAATAAACATCACTATATTATTTTCCAATAAATAAAAAAATATTTTATTCACTAAATAGAAAATAAATTTTTATCAAGTATTCTCTTCATATAATATTCTCTTGAATAACAGGTGAAAAAATATATGTGATTAATCAAACCTTAATAATTATTAAACCACATTTATGGATAATATTTATGAATCTGTTTTAATAAGAAATAATAAAAATTATTTTACTGGGATTATAGATATACATAGTGTGTGAACCTCAAGGCCTATTTCATGGTGGCCTTAGAATAAGCATCCAAAATTCCAAGTTCATCATCTAGAAACATGATAGGGAACACATAGAGAAATTAGACTATACTAAAATGAAATAATACCACATACAGATTCCTACTGTTTAATATTATCCCTTTTTAATGATATCTCAAATGAAACAGGTAACATACATGTGACATCAACCTATGATGTCGAGGTCTATTTCATTGAAATTTTGTAACTCAAAATTTCATATAGAACAGTGTGGAAATGGTTTATTTAGTCTATATCATTTTTATTAAAGGGCATGAGATATCAAATTTCGTTAAAGAACCAAAGGGATACATATTTTTTTACATTACATGTTTTTGAAATATTACTCATGACACACTCAAAGAATATTACCTCTCTACGAACATGTGTCATCATATTTTTCATCAATACATCAGTGTATTCGACTTATAACCCTGATTAAAAATAATCATAAATTTTAATCATCAGTAAAAATCTCCATAGGTAGGAACATCCAATGACTTATATAAATGTGGATTTTCTACTCTCAGGTCTTATTCAGATAATATGTTACATTGGATTTTAAGAAGGGGGTAGATCTTGAGATGTTAAATCAAAGTCCTATGAATCGCCACCCCTAAGACTCTATGTCATTTGTTTCTGTAAAATTATAACATCTATCAATAGAACATATATATAAGAATACAATCATGTAACAAATGGTTTTTCATCATAACGGGGACCTACTATGACCTTTTTTTGTAAACACAAATCTTTAAAAAATTTCACATACTATGTTTAATAGATGAACAATTATGATGTGATAAGGAGTTTATTAGTACTAAAAACTATGAATGCAGGTTTTCATACAATATGCATAAGTTAGTTATAGGTTACCAACTATAACACTAACTATTGTAAATAGATATTTAATTCCCAGTTGTCTTGTGTGTGAAACCAATGAAAAGGGTAAGAATAATTTAAATGTGAAGAAAAATAAAAATATAATATATGTTACTCATCCAAAAACATCCAAACAATTTTACAGAGAAGAATTATCATTGAAAAATGGAATTTAACAAAAGGGTGAGAGATTTATCCTAGGCTCGACAACTGTTGGCCAAGTATATTATTAATGGATAGAACATAGTTAAAAAGAAATAAAAGATAATGAGAGAAGTAGTAGTATCATGATCCCATGATTGAAAAATAATTCTCTGGGAGAGAGATGGTGTATCCATTAGTGAGTAGTTCATAGCCTATAGAGATGATCAATCCTCCATTCCAACCTTGTGATAATCATGAGGTTATTTTACATTATTTAACTATTATAGAGATTCTATAATAGTCATAAATTTCAAAATCATACATTAATTAATTTATATTATGTAGATTATTGAAATATGTGATGCTCAGAGGGTTCTGATCCTCATCACTATAATGTTTTTTTGTTCATTTTCCCTTGACAAAACTCTAATACAACATTGATAATAAATTGATGGAGTGTTTTTCATCTTCTATTTGGAATTATAATTCAAGAAATGTTTCAAAGGGATAATGTTGGGTTCACTGATATTGAGTTCTCGGAAATAGGATTTGGGCCTGATGATTTTATGTGTGCTTTGAATGTTGGGTCTTCCAATCAATTGGACAGAGCTGGTGCAGCCTATAGGATCAACCTGCCTCAGCATATTATGTCAATTAGGCATGGAACTATATTATTTTCTATGTTTTTAGGGGTATTTTATCAAGTATTTTGTGTGAGATATCTTTTAAAACCTCAAATATTAGTATAGGAAAATATAGGGTCCCATAATTCATAATTCCTACAATTGGAAAAAACTAAATAAAAAATTATTTTAGAGGTCTAAGACTCATTTCCCTTAATGGACCAGTCATATTCTCATATCACGGATTTTTTGAGATTCATGAGTTTATGATTTATCCCTATTTATGTATTATTTGGTATTGTATTTTAGTGGTTCTTGTTTCAATTAGGTATTGGGTTTATGGTTATTCATTGTTTTAGTCCATCGAATATCCAACATCAAATGTGAGCATCATCATCAACATTTACAGGTAATATACAGCTTCATCTAATCTAGTTTCCTACATTAGTTAGTAAAATATATGTATCAACCACAGTTTATTACTCTAAATTTAGATTCTATACTTCTACATCTTTCATAGTGTCTTCATTGGGAATCAATCTTCCACATGACACAACTATTCTTTATTGAGAACAGCCGATAATGAGGTTTGGTTACCTAGGGTAGGAGAATCTAATTCCCTAGATTCTATTTCCACGGTGGTGTAAGAAACCACAATAGGTTCATCTCAGGTGATCTCATATCACACAAAATATTTTATTAATTGATCTTTCTCTTTCTTTGTTTTAATGAAAAATATCTTGATTTTAATCTTATATTTTTTAATGTCTTTAATTAGTATGTTTCCTAGAATGATTATTTTGGGGTAAAGGAGAGGAGTGGTGAAAAATACACTTATAGACCCTCGTAATTTTATTATAGTTCTGTATATGATACCAGTGATTTGTAAGGTATCCAATTTAGATTTTTTCATATAAATGGTTATTAATCAGTCTTTTAGAGGTATAACCTCCTTCATTTGAATGTGATAAGACCCAGTAATGCATAAGAATGGTTTAAAAAGATAAATCATATCTATATGTTTATAAAAACATGGTAGAATTTAAATGTTGTGTTTTATAAATTTCATAATAGATGAATTTTGAGGATTAATTTGGTAATATTAATAACAGAAGCTTAACACAAATATCTAGACTTGAATGGGTTTAATAATGTTTTTGAAAACAATTGTTCCCCTAAAAAGATAATGTTAGAAAAAATAAATGAGTTATTATATTTGGATTAAGGTAACTTGACAGTCATGGAGTAGGCAATGAGTTTTTGTGATCTTGTTCATTATAAACTAGATTTTATAATGAATTAGATCTTATAATCAAGATGGATTTAAATTAGGTGTCAAATTGAGGTTCGATCAAAGAACATTTACTTTTATCTTTGTAGGGAAAACACCAATTATGGTTTCTGGTAGATCCAATGTCTTGTACCATGAATATTGAGAAATTATTTGGTGATAATTCTCAACAAGGAATTAAGTATAAATCTTGTGTAGTAATATTCAATGCTATTGAAGTCTCATGATATTTATTTCTCCTTGAGATGAAGACATCTATTCTGATTTTCATAATGGATTGTCTCATTTAGTAAAAGGTACATATCAGGAATTTTAGTAAAAAAAATACCCTTATTTTATAGATAATTGTTTTATATATTTTGGGTATAATGAGATGTTAATGTTTGTATAGGTTATTCACTTATATCTAAGTTAGATTCATATCATATCAGTTGGTCAGTTTAGTTGGTGACTTCATTGAGCTAGGTAATCAGAACAAACTCAATGCGTTAGTGGATGGGTATCATGGAATATTTTTTGATGATTTCTGATGATTTACATCAAAGATATAGATAATTTTTTCAATTAATCTTTTACCAGCATATAATATGATTTCAATAAATTATTATTACATGAATCCCATGAATTTTTGGAAATTTGATACATGGTTAGGAGAATTATAGCAGAAATGATTTATTTCACCCAATAATTTACACTGGGAGGCACTGATGTTATTTTACAAGAAATCTAGTTATATTCTATAGTAATGTCCTTAAATAAATCAAATCATGTAATGATAAATAGAGTATATATTTTACCCTATGTTAATGACGTCTTTGATTAATTAAAGGGAGATTGATAATTGTTTAAAATTGTTCTTCATTTTATATATATTTAATTATGTATATTTCATAAAGACATAATAAATGTAGTTATATTATATTGATATGGTCATTGTGAGTTCATAGTGATGACATTCAGTGTAACTAATTAAAAATTAGTGTTAATGTAATTAATAAAATAGATCATTAAAAAGTAGTTAAACACCTTTATTGTAGTGTTTGTAGATGATATTTTGATTTAATCAATATCTAATTAAGATCATTATACAAGTACATAAGTTTTTTAGGATTTTTATCAATATAAACTATAAAAATATCTATAAATTCCACTTATGGATTCAATAAGTGAGTTTATTTAGAAATTTTGTTTGTGTAATGGAATATTTGTGGATCAAGATAAGAATAAGGGGGTGATGTCTTGGAAAAATTCAAAGAATATCATTGAAATAAAAAATTTTCCAATATAGGATGGTAATTAATGAAGTATTATTTGGAAATTTTCTAAATTAGATACACCTATGATGGATTTGACTCATAAAGGAGTAAATTTTAAATGGAACGATAAGTGATAAAATGCCTTTAATGAATTAGAGAAAAAACGTACTTTAGAATCAGTTATAATTTTACTAGATAAAAATAGAGGTTGTAAAGTGTATTATAATGCTTTTAGAGTAGGTATAGGGTGTATCCTTATAAAAATAGATAAAGTTAAGTCTAATGAATCGTGGTATTTATCAGAAAATTACAAGAAATATCTTATACATGTTCTAAAATTAGATCTTGTGGCTCATTCCTAGGAACATTGAAGGTATTGTCTTTTTTTAAGATTATAGAGTATAACACTCATTAAGGTTTAAATAATATCCTCTCATTATGGGATCTTAAATTGATCATGTATAGGTGGGGTGAGTGTCTTCAAAATTATGATTTTCAAACAGTCATATATAGTATGAAAGGGTAATGTTGTTGTCAATTATTTAACTATGAATCATCAACTCATGTAGTTAAGTAAAACAGAAAGGAATTTATAAATAATTGGTGTATATGTTAATTTCAATTTGATGTTGAAGAAAAAGAAAATGTTGTATTTCTTTCCAATTTATTTGTGGTAACTGGGTTGATGGTCTAAGTTAATGAGTTAAAATTATCAAACGATTGGTGTAAGGTGTAACAATCTATATTGAATAAAAAGGTTCGGGTGTAGGTGGTAAATAACCTCATGAGAAACTCCCCATATGAAAGAGGTTACTGAAAAATATATATTTCTTAGGGGGCACTGTTGTCAGACTATTCCCTATGTATCAAATGTTTATCAGAGTAACACATTCAACAGAAGAAATAAGAATTCATAAATCATATTAATTTGAAAAAAATTATATAATCAATAAAATAAATGTAAAATGTTCGGAAATAATTAAATATACTATCCAATATCATAAAATATTTAAAATTGAACTCCATATTCGATGGACCAATATAAAAAAGGAAATGAAAAAGACAAAAGACAAAATATAGGCTTTATTGTGAATGATTATGAAGTATATCCCACTATCGCCTCAATCCCTATCCACTAATTCCAAGACAATAATATATCATGGGGACCTTTCCCTTTCATAGATCCCTGGTCATAAATATTACATTCATGTCAAATTTTGAATGTAGGGTGTGATAATATACTAAATTGGACACCAAGGGACCCTAAGCATAAATGTAGCGAGTGTATAAATGTGGACTCATCAATTGAAACTAAATGCATAATGAAAATTACCATTTTTTTAGTCATCATCTGCTATCTAGTATGAACTGAACCTCATCCCCATATGTGTGGACTCATTTAAAAAAATCACATTTAACAAAAATCATAACGATCGGCCCACACCTTGAACACAAGTCAAAGCCTCATCAAGCATCCTAACCCATCATTGCTAACTTAGGGTGGTCATATTGGCATGAAGACACATCCCAAGGAATCTAGAGTGGTAATCTCAACACATTGACCAATCCTGAGGGATATAGGGTGGTTCTAACATACTCATCAACCCATCATGAGGAATATATGTTGGTCACATCAAGAAAGAGATATATATAACAATATGTTTAAAAAACGATACCAAAAACAAGAGAAAGCATCACACCCAGACATACATCATTCACCCAGGACCAAGTATGTAATATCACATTACGTTTTCAGGTACTTTTGATGTTCCTAAGTACCTATGTTTTAGAGTAAAGTCTTGGGTTGCGTTTGGGGGATCTTTTATAGAAAAACAAGTGGACAGTGTGTTGTGCTAGATTTTCGCACGGTTTGAAAAACCGTGTGACCAAACCGTGCCAGCCTTGAAGCCTGTACAGAAGCATCCACATGGGCGGCACACGGTTTGTGTGACTGTGCAGCCAAGCCATGCGAGAAGGTTGGATGAGGTAGTATCTCACACACGATTAGCGCATGATTTTTCAAACCATGTTGCCAAACCGTGCGGTCATTTAAATGAGATCCTTAAATTGTGGACCTCACTCTGTTTTGCCTCTAAGTGCCTCATTTTTCCTTGTAAGTGGCTCTAACTCGGGATTTTTATTCTCTAAAGGTCAGAGAGGGTTCTCCCATTATTTTTGAGGAGATCCAAAGGATCCTCTTAGTGAATCGAAGCCAGATTCCTGAGAAGAAGAGATCAAAGGTGGGTTCTTGAAGAAGCAACCAGGTTTTCTTGAGCGTTCTCGACCATTGTGGTCTTGGAAAAAACCTTCAAGGTAGGTGGTCCCATCCCGACCTTCTAAATGATTTATCATTGTATTTTATTTATTTATTTAAATTTTTGATTTAAATTCAATTTCTCAAATTTATTTTCAATTAACTGAAAAAAACTCGATTCCATTGAATTGAGATATTTGATATGGTTTTGGCATAGAAATGTGGGAAAACCCCAATTCCATTTAATTGGGTGTGTTTATGAATATTTTGGTCAATTTAAATACTTTAATTTAAATTTTGGATTTTATGGAAATATTTTCAATTAAATTGTTGAATTTAATTGAGGAAAAGAAATGTGAAATGATGGAATTGGTTTTGAATGGATTTCAAACATATGAAAATGGCTTAAAATGATTTGATAGAAACCCATTGGTTTTATCTTGTGAGAAAGGCATGTTTTGAATAAAACCTATTTTTGATTTAAGTGGAATGAAATTGGCACTTTTGAAATGGAAGAATGGGATTGATCGTATTTTAAGAATTCTTAAAATAGTTTTCCCATCATGTATGAGCGCATGCAAGCCATAGTTAGTTAGTGCGTTATTTGGACACACTCTACACTATAACAACATTCTAAAATACACTTGTGATGGGTCACAAACCCGATGTGTTGGTGACGGGTCTCATTTGGCCAGTGTCATAGGGACATATGTATACACATTTTGATGAGTTCACATAGAGAGTGCAGAATCCTATAATTGATTAATACTATCATAACTTTTGGTAGATTACCATGTTTCTTGCCTATTTATTTATATATGAGATATAAATGTATGTCAATGTTATGAAACTGTTTTACATGCCTACTAGATTTACAGGAACTATTTTACGTAACCATTTTTATTTAATCCATTAATTTAGAAATATTCCATCATTTTAAAGCCTTTACTTAAATTGATTTTTCCATCATTTGAAAATGTATAGCATGTTCTGTTAAAATATTATATTGATTTTCCTAACCTGTTTATTTGAAATGGAGAGCTTCTCTTTGGATAATCTATGTTTGGCATCTATTACGAAATTTTTGGAGGTATCCTACTGGGCGTAGTCTCACACCCTACTTTTTCCTTCAGGTGTTTGTAGACTTCATTTTTCCAGGCTTGAGCAAAGGGAAGGAATCTCTTTGAGGTGGATCCAGTTTTTGATCTTATCTGGTTGAGGTGTTTACTTAGGGACCTTGGGGATTTTTTCCTTTTTAGTACTTGGGTTGTAGTACTTTGGGCTTTTGTCCCTCTTTGTATTCTGGTATATTACTCCCGGTGGAGTTTCTTTTGTAATGAATACTGTTTTATTTTTCAATTGCTTCCACATTCTTGTGGCAGAAATCGTTTCCACTTGAATGTTGTGTGATGCCAGGCGCTAGTCACAGACTCGTGGGGATCGAGAATTACCTTTGGGCAACATTAGGGCTGGCTCGGTTATCGGGTTACCAGGTTACCTGGGTTGGTTCGTGACAATGTTTTTTGTAACATCACGTTATGTTTTAAGGTACATTTGATGTTTTTAAGTAACTCTATTTTGGAGTAAAATAATGGCCCTCATTTGGGTGACCTTTTAAAGAAAAACTTGAGGAAAGTTTGTTGTGCACAGTTTTCGCACAGTTTGACAAACCGTGTGACTAAATCGTGCCTACCTTGAAACCTAGATAGAATCTTCTACATGGGTGACACATGGTTTTTCTAACCGTGTGGCCAAGCCATGTGAGAAGGGTGGCTGAGGAAGTAGCTCACACACGGATAGCACACGGTTTGTCAAACCGTCCGGCCAAACCATGCGGTCACTTAAATGTGATCCTTAAATTGTGGATCTCGCTTGTTTTTGCCTCTAAGTGCCTCGTTTTTTCCTCCTATGTGGCCCAAACTTGGGATTTGTCTTCTCCTAAGGTTAGAGAGGCTACTCCCATTGTTCCAGAGGCAATCTAAAGGCTCCTCTTGGTGAATCGAAGCCGGATTCTTGAGGAGAAGATATCTATGGTGGGTTCCTAAAGAAGCAACCATGTGTTCTTGAGCATTCTTGAACGTTGTGGTCTTGGTCAAAACCTTCAAGGTAGGTGGTTTCGTTCCGAATTTCCAAATAGTTTATCATTGTATTTTCTTGATTTATATAAATTTTTTATATAATATCAATTTCTAAAATTTTCTTTCAATTAATTGGTAAAAACTCGATTCCATTAAATTGAGATATTTGAAATGGCATTGGCATAAGAATGTGGGATAACCAAAATTCCATTGAATTGGGCGTGTTTATGGAAATCGTTTAGATTTAAATTGTTTAATTTATATTTTGGATTTGATGGAAATGTTTTCAATTAAATTATTGAATTTAATTGAGGAAAAGAAATGTGTAATGATGGATTTTTTTTGAATGGATTTCAAACTTATGAAAATGGATTAAAAAAAATTGATATAAACCCATTGGTTTTATCTTGTGAGAAATGCATGTTTTGAATAAAACCTATTTTGGTCTTAAATGGAATGAAATTGGAACTTTTGAAATGGAAGAATGGGATTGATCATTTTTTAAGCAATCATAAAATAGTTCACCCATCATCTATGAGCGCATGGATACCTTAGGTAGTTAGTGAGTTATTTGGATACACTATACTCTACGACAACATTGTAAAACACACTTGCGACAGTTCACATCCCCGATGGGTCGGTGACGAGTCTCCTTTGGCTACTGTCACAGGGACGTGTGTATACACATTTTTTTAAGTTCACATAGAGAGTGTGGAATCTGTTACAGAATTCTTGGTGGTATCCTACTGGGCTTAGGATAACACCCTAATTTTGCCTTCGGGTGTTTGTAGACTTCCCTTTTCTAGGCCCGAGAAAAGGGAAGGGATCTCTTTGAGGTGGATCCAGTAGTTGGTCCTCTCTTTGTGAGTTGTGTCCTTAGGGACCTTAGGGATGTTTTCCTTTTTTAGAACATGGGTTGTAGTACTTTTGGGCTTTTTGTACCTCTTTTTATTCTGGTACATTACTCCCGATGGAGTTTCTTTTGCAATGCATACTGTTTTGATTTTCTTTTGCTTCCGTATTCTTGTGATAAAAATAATTCCTGCTTCTTTTGTTGTGTGATGCCAAGTGCTAGTCTCCGACCCATGGGGATAGGGAACGCCCTTTGTGCTATGTCAGGGTTGGCTCGGTTATCGAGTTACCAGGGTACCCAGGCTTGTTCGTGACAAAGTGGTATCAAAGGGAGGTTAAGCATCTTGCCTTGATGACATTATGCATTTGAGTATTCTTGTTGGTACTTTGGAGGTAGATGTTATTGAGTTTCAGGCCAGCTCTCACCACAATGAACCTTAAGTTACTAGGGTTTGATAGGAAAATATGACTTCTGGATTAGTTTTAGTATTTTATCGGTTTTGATTTATATAGAGTGGAATTAAAATCTTGTTATCACTTTTTTTAAGAATAGTTTTCCTAGTTAGTGGGTTTGGGTGTTAATCCATGTCTTTTTATGTTGTGTAGCATCATGCCTCTGAGAAGATGTGGAGCTCAGATCCAAAAAGAGGCTACTGTTGAACCTCAGTAAGTGAGTCCAATTGTGGATCTGAGCCTGGTTGAGCAGATTTCTCGCACTGTCCAAGATCTGGGACATGCACCACCTCTAGTTCCTGACCAGAGTACAGCTATAGATCCTCATGGTGATAGTCTCCGAAGCCATTCTCAAGAGTTCTTATGCCAGAAGCCAACAGTTTTTAAAGGCTCCACTGATCCTCAACATGCTGATGAATGGTTGAGTATGATTGAATGTATGTTTGGGTTCTTGGAGACACCTGATGTTATCAAGGTGAAGTGTTCCACCTTTGTGCGGGAGGCACCAAGTGGAAGATGGTGGGACATGATGGTGACTACTGGGAAACATGAGGGTTTGGAGTGGATAGACATTAAGGTTCTTTTCACTAACCAGTTCTATCCAGAATCAATGGTGTTGTCTAAGGATGTGGAGTTTTTTATGCTTGAGCAGGCCAACAAAACCATGACTGAGTACTCAAATCGCTTTTCTAAGTTGGTACAGTTTTCTCTGGAGATTGTATCTAATGAGAGGATGAAGGCTCGACGATTTGAGTTGGGACTTCGATCATATATCGGTTCTCAGGTTTTCGTACTAAAACTACCCACTCATCTTTAGTGACAACTCTTTTTAATGCGGGTGCATCTCACTCTTTTATTTCAACCCATCTTGTTAATCTGCTTAATCTACCTGTGGAACTTTTGTCTTGTGTGATGGATATTACTACACCCCTTGGTAAAATGAGAGAAAATGGTCTCCGTAGTCCTGGTAGTGTCTCCTCCCTATCAGATGTTGATCTCGCTTGGAGTTTCTTGGTTCTTGACATGAAATCTTTTGACATCATATTTGGGATTGATAGGCTCATTGCCAATGAGGCTCGGATTTATCGTTATCTGAGTCGGGTCTACCTTACTACACCCAGTGGTGTGTCTCTTGTTTTTCAAGGAGAATGGGACCCAAGGTCAAGCAGAGCCAGACCCTCTTATCCAGTGTTGGAGAAAGTTATATCATTGTTTTCCTTTGATCAAAAGAGAGACTCAATTTATGGTGATCATCCTCTAGTCATCGCTGAGTTTCCCGACATGTTTCTGTCTGACTTCTCTAGTTTTCCACCAGTAATATAGGTTGAATTTTCTATTGACTTAATGCATGGTACCCAACCTATTTCAATTCCATCTTACCAAATGGCTCCAGAAGTATTGAAAGAACTGAAGTCTCAATTAGACGATCTTCTTGATAATGGTCTTATACACCCGACTGTGTCCCATTGGTTAGATCCAATTTTCATCTCGAGGAAGGCTTATAGTTCTCTTCGTTTATGTGTTGATTATCGAAATCTCAGTTGAGGTATGATATAGAACAAATATTTGTTTCCACGAATTGATGATTTGATCAATTGAAAGGGGCAAAGTGGTTTTCAAAAATTGATCTTCGATCGGGTTACCATCAGTTGAGGATAAAACAATCTGACATTCAAAAGACCGCTTTTCAGAGTAGGTATGGCCATTATTAGTATCTTTTTACGCCCTTCAGCCTAACAAAAGCTCTTGTAGTTTTCATGGATTCGATGAACAAGGTTTTTCGTGAGTATCCAGATACATTCATGGTATTCTTTGTGGATGACATTCTTGTCTACTCCAAGTCTGAGGAGGAACATGTGTTTTATCTGAGAACAGTTCTGATTCTTCTAAGGAATCACTGACTTTATGATAAGCTTTTGAAGTGTGATTTCTAGATTCTAGAAGTGAAATTCATGGGACATGTCCTGTCAGAACAATGAATATCAGTTGACCCTAAAAAGGTGAAGGCTCTTATGACTTGGGAATAACCACGAAATGTTTTCAAGATTTAGAGCTTCTTAGGATTAACATGATATTATCACCAGTTTGTTAAAGACTTCTCAAAGTTAGCCTCTCCAATGAATTCTATGACTCTAAAGGGAGTGAATATTTCCTAGATTGATAAATTTCATAATTATTTTGTTGAGATAAATCATCTTTTAAATAATGTGTCGGTGTTAACTCTTCTTGAGGCTAGGATAGGTTACGTGGTCTTCTGTGATGCATCTGGTTCAGGTTTGGGATGTGTCCTCATCCAAGGTAATCATGTTGTTTTCTATGGATCTGGTCATATTCATCCTCATGAGAAGAACAATCCTACCCGTGACCTTGAACTTGCAGTTGTATTGAACGCACCTATGTGTTGGAGACATTACCTTTATGGAGAATGGTTTACTGTGTATCCAGACCACAAGAGCTTGAGTTATATATTCTCTCAAAAATATTTGAGTCTCCACCAAAGGCGTTGGGTGGAGTACCTAAAATCCTTAAAATTTGAAATTTCTTATACTCTGCGAAAGGGAATGTAATTGCAGATGCGTTAAGTAGGAAAATACCATCATAGGATGTGAAATAATCTTCGGAAGAATGGAGTTTGATGGATCTTTTTGCTAGTTTCAAACTGGAGTTCAGTGGAAGGGGAATGAAGTTTCTTTAGAAAGTGTTCAGTTTAATTCTACTCTCCTTGGGTTAATTCTTCAGGAGAAACAACTGGATGATTAATTCCATATCATTAGG
Organism: Viscum album; assembly: GCA_963277665.1. Classification (NCBI taxonomy): domain Eukaryota; kingdom Viridiplantae; phylum Streptophyta; class Magnoliopsida; order Santalales; family Viscaceae; genus Viscum; species Viscum album. The sequence continues at coordinate 961,955,399 of OY728130.1, forward strand.
GATTCTCATTATGGTGGGAAGACCGACACCCAGTGGTCATTATATAAAGAGGGTGTTTTATGTTATCAAAACCGTTATGTTTTGCCGTTATCAGCAAGGAAGGATGTGATGGGGGATTGGCATAACTCTCAGTGGGATGTACACCTAGGAACCATGAAAAAGTTCAATGTTATGTGACGGTAGTTCTGGTGTCCAGGTATGAGACGAGACTATGCTGAGTTGTATCTCATTAATATACATGCAAACATGTGAAAGCTGAGCACCAGAAACATTCGAGTTTACTTTAACCACTTCCAGTCCCTACATGGAAGTGGGATGAAATTTATATGGAATTTGTTGTTGGTTTACCTCAGACCCAGAGGATGAAGAACGTGATATGGGTTGGGATCGACAGACTGACCAAGTCGGCTCACTTTATACCTATTCGAGATACAACCAAATTTGAGGAGTTAGGGGATTTCTATGTGAAAGAAGTTTTTCGTTTTCATGGAGTTCCATCTACTATAATATATGATATGGATCCCCAGTTTACTTATCACTTTTAGAGAGTCCTTCAGGTGGCACTGGGATCTCAGGTCCATTTCAGCATGACCTACCATCCATAGTTAGATGGCCAGATAGAGAGAGCTGTTCAGATTCTTGAGGATATGCTCCGCGGACGTGTTCTTGACTTTGGTGGGAGTTGGGATGATCATCTGAGACTAGTTGAGTGTTCCTATAACAACAGTTACCAGTTTGCAATAAAAATTTCTCCTTTTGAGGCTTTTTATGGCCATTAATGTAAATCTCTTTTATGTTGGTTGAATATTGGTGAATGTTCCTTGGTAAAACCGAGTTTGGTTTAAGAGACAATACCTAAGATCCAGTTGATTATTCAGATAATGGTGATGGCACAGAGTTGGTACATGTCTTATGATCATCTTCGTTTCAATCCTTTAGAGTTCATAGTTGGTGACCAGGTGTTCTTGAGAGTTTCACCCTGTTTGGGTCATCGACGGCTTGGGAGGTAAAGGAAGCTTGCTCCTCGATATGTGGGGCCATTTGGGGTTATTGGTCTTGTGGAGAAATTTTCTTACCGTCTAGCTCTACCACCACCACTGACATCAATACATAACGCATTCCATGTATCGTAGCTACGAATGTATCTCTCTGATCCATCTCATGTTGTGAGCTAGAGTGATCTTAAGATTGAACCAGATTTATCTGTTACTGAACGACCAGTCTGTGTTGTTGATTTTGAGACCAAGGTACTTCATGCGAGAATGATACCTCTAGTATGTGTGCTATAGAAGCATAGTTCTGATTCTCATGAGACATGGGAAATGGAGGAACTAATTAGGGAGCAGTGGCCTCATTTTTTTGACGTGGAGGCCTCTTCATAGGCATTCTGGGGGCAGAATGATCATATGGTGGGGAGGTTGTAACATCACGTTATGTTTACTTGTACTTTTGATGTTTTTAAGTACCTATGTTTTGAATTAAAGACTTGGGTTGTGTTTGGGTGAAATTTTAAATAAAAACTAGAGGACAGTGTGTTTTCCACAATTTTCGCACGGATTGACAAACCCTGTGACCAAACCGTGCCAGCCTTGAAACCTGGACAAAAGATTCGGCACGGGCGGGGTACATTTTTTCTAACCGTGCGTCCAAGTCGTGCGAGAAGGGTGGCTGGGGTAGTAGTTCACGCATGGTATGGCACGGTTTGTCAAACTGTGTGGCCAAACTATGCAGCCACTTAAATGATATCCTTAAATTGTGGATCTTGCTTGATTTTACCTCTAAGTGCCTCGTTTTTTCTCTTAAGCGGCCCTAACTGAAAATTTTTCTTCTTCTAATGTCAGATAGGGTTCTCCCATCATTTTGGAGGTGAACCAAAGGCTTCTCTTGGTGAATCGAAGTTGGATTCTTTATGAGAAGATATCTAAGGTGTGTTCTTGAAGAAGCAACCCGGTTTTCTTGAGCGTCCTCGACCGCTGTGGTCTTGGTCAAAACCATCAAGGTAGGTGGTTCCATCCTGACTTTCCAAATGGTGTATAATTGTATTTTCTTGATTTATTTCAGTTGTTGATTTAAATTCAATTGCTAAAATTTTCTTTCAATTAACCGATAAAAACTCGATTCCATTGAATTGATATATTTGAAATGGTTTTGGCATAGAAATGTGGGAAAACCCCAATTCCATTTAATTGTGTGTGTTTATGGAAATTTGGTCGATTTAAATTGTTTAATTTAAATTTTGGATTTGATGGAAATTTTTTCAATTAAATTACTGAATTTAATTGAGGAAAAGAAATATAAAATGTTGGAATTGGTTTTGAATGGATTTAAAACATATGAAAATGGCTTAAAATTATTTTATAGAAACCCATTGGTTTTATCTTGTGAGAAAGTCATGTTTTGAATAAAACCTGTTTTGGTTATAATTGGAATGAAATTATCACTTTTGAAATGGAATAATGTGATTGATCGTATTTTACGCATTCTTAAAATAGTTCTCCCATTATGTATGAGTGCATGAAAGCCTTAGGTAGTTAGTGAGTTATTTGGATACACTCTATGATATGAAAACGTTCTAAAACACACTTATGGCGGGTCACAACCCCGAGGGGTTGGTGACGAGTCTCCTTTGGCCAGTGTCATAGGGACATGCGTATACACATTTTTCTGAGTTCACATAGAGTGTGTAGAATCCTATAACTGATTAATACTATCATACCTTTTGGAAGATGACCATGTTGCTCGCTTGTGTATTTATATTTGATATAAAAATGTATACCAATGTTATGAAAAAATTTTACATGCCTACTGGATTTACATGAACAATTTTATGTAACCGTTTTTATTTAATCCATTAATTTAGAAATATTCCATCATTGTAATGAATTTTCTTAAATTTACGTTTTCCATCATTTGAAAATATATTGAATGTTATTTTAAAATATGCTTTTGATTTTCCAAACCTATTTATTTGAAATGGGGATCTTTTCTTTGGATAATATATGTTTGGCATGTGTTATGGAATTTTTGGTGGTATCCTACTGGGCTTAGGCTCACACCCTACTTTTTCCTTCAGGTGTTTGTAGAATTCCTTTTTCTAGGCTCGAGCAAAGGGAAGGTGTCTCTTTGAAGTGGATCCAGTTGTTGATCTTCTCTTGGTGAGTTGTGTCCTTAGGGACCTTGGGGTGATTTTCCCTTTTTAGTTGTTGGGTTTTAGTACTTTAGGATTTTTTTCCTCTTTGTATTCTGCTACATTACTCTCGGTGGGGTTTCTTTTGTAATACATACTATTTTTATTTTCTATTGCTTCAACATTCTTGTGGAAGAAATCATTACCACTTGCATGTTGTGTGATGCCAGGTGCTAGTCCCCGACCCGTGGGGGTCGGGAATGCCCTTCGGGCTATGTCAGGGCCGGCCCGGTTATCGGGTTACCAGGGTACCCGAGCTAGTTCATAACAATCTATCCCTAGATGATTGTAAATGTCTCACCCATTGTTACATTTTCCATGGAATGTAGACCCTATGTCACATAGTAACTAAGAAGAAACCCTCCATAAACAACACTTAAACCCATTGAATGCCCTCTAAAGGGTCTATCAAATCTACACATATGTACATGATAACATTAATACCATATTTTTATGTCCCATAGAGGTACACAAAAAAACATATGAAAAACCTATCATAAAAAATTATAAAAGGGTTTTAAATCATAATGGACTTTCTACCTTTTTTGGACAAATCCAAATCAACATGATTTTCAACTAAAAATGACTGACACGTCAAATCCCTAGAAAACCCTAAAATCATACATTAGGTTTATAGGAAATTAGAAACATGAATAAACCTAGGGAAAAAAGGAATTCAATATTTAATGATATTAGATTTACCTAGGACAACCAAACAAGATAAGAAAAACATTAATTAGTGTAGAAACAAAGAAAAGGGACCAAATTCTTTCAAGTAGAACACCCCAGGGATATAAAATCATTATGGTGTTATATTAAGGAAGGTTAAAGGTTAAAATTGTTTTAGGGTAGATTATGGGGTATTCCAATAAAAATCCACCCATGAGACATTTTAAGCATGCCTTTACGCCATGAATTCCTAATGATAGAAACTTTTATCTGTAAGTTAGGCTAGTTCCCCTAAAACCTATTCTTGATCCATCCCAACACCATAAAAATACCAAAATAACTAAAATATCCTTTTCTAGGGTGCAACTAAACATTAACTGACCTTAAATCCAACATATATTTCAAAATCACCCTCTAAGTACTTATAAGCTCCAAGATGCATCCTTAGGGGTATCCTCAGAGAACCTTCAGCCTCAATGCATAGATATATGACTCCCATTACCATGTATCCTCCTAGATATGTCTGTGTTTCCACATAACCCAAATAAGAGGCATTATCTTACCACATAGTACGTTTCTATTTAGTCCTTGATTCGCATTACATTGTCTTCAAATGAATCATTTCCCTCCAAATCCTCATCACCATAATAAATCACATGTGCAGGGACCATAATGAAATGAAAGAGTGGGGACACGTGAGACACATCGTAAATAAAGTAATTTTATAGAGGAAGATCCAATTGATAATCCATCATCCCAATCTATTCATCAATCTTGAATGGACCAACAAATTCTAGTGCTAGTTTCACCAAGAATCTAGTATTATATGTGTACATTCCTAAATCTTGGTGATTATCAAATGAACCACAAGAATAAATCACACATACAAAAGGAATATCCTAAACAGTTTATATATTTATATCACACATTCTTTCTATATATACATGATATATGTAACTTATATTTAGGTGTGATGTCAATTCCTTTTGTTAGAATTTCCCAAACCTTGATGTGAAATGCACATCAAGATCTGACATGATACAGGTAGAAACACCATAAAACCACATTAACCCATACAAAAATAGAACTGAAAACCCATACACTCAACAAATCTTCTGAATAGGTTAAAAAAGTGAATCCATTTTCAGTCGGTCAACCACTATCCAAACCGTATCTCGACTCCTCAGAGTCTTTGGATGTACTGTAATGAACTCCATCTTCATCTCATATAATTTCAATATTGTCTCTCAAAGAGGATAAACCAACCCACCTAATCATAATTACACTTTCTTAACCATATAAAAATTATGAAAATAATAAACAAAACCAGCATCATCTTTCTTCATTCAAAATCACTATAAATGATATTTTATATATATATTCATTTTGGTCGATCTTGGATACACCACCAAATATGAGGTTTGAGAGTCTCCTGTAAAATCATCTCCCATAGATGTGAAAATAATAACCCTTCGATGAACATGTTTCACATCATTCCCTACTAATGATTATCATAGAATAAGATCATTTCCCATCAAGTGATTTTGCATCACCTAAAAATTTATTTATGATTCCAGACCTACCTTTACCAGATCAACTAAAAATGAATTAATGATCATGGGAGAATAGGTTACTACCCCATATCCTTATATACACACACTACCATATAAAATATAACACTCATAAACTTTCATTCATTGTATGGTGTTCAAAAACCCAGTCCCAATGATATCATGCTAAGGGAATCTATTAAAACATTCTCCATCCATGAGGAATATGCCATCTCAATGTCCGCTGAATTAAATTACTCAACCTAGTTTATCTATCAGAGGTTCAAGAATCGATGAATTTTTTTCATAATAATATTTTATGATCATTGTTGATAGAAAAACTCCAAAAAATAGGTAATATTACCAAAAAATCAAATAATGAAACACTACATCAAACTCCAATTCATGAGTTTGGTCATACCTCTCATGTGGTCATAGCTATCCAAACCAATAAGGGACTAACCAATCTCCCTATATTTGGAAATCCCCATTAAAAAGTCCCCAAACTATCTCAATAAGCTACCTAACAAATTCCTATGTCTAGAATAATCAAAATCTAATAGGATCTCAACCTCCTCTTTAGAATCTAAAAGGTCTCCTCATGCTTTCTAGTCCACTCACACTCGGCCCCCTTTATTTCATGCACTATCATTGGTGATTCTAATTTAAGGAGATCCTAGAGGAAATTCTAGAAAACCAAACAAACCTAATAAAACTATGAGTTTCATACACATTCCTAAGACTACCCAAGACAATAATGATTCAACCATCTCTAGATAAAAATTGATTCTCATCTTAGAAACCACATGCCCAATGAAGCATACCTCCATGATCTCGAAGTGAATCTTTGAGAACATGGAATAAAAGTGATGTTATCTGAATGTACTATGAACCGTTACAATATTCCTAGAATTTATCTCTGATATCCTTGAGTATTCCAAAATATCATCACGTAACTATGATAAAAAATACTTGGTTAGGGTTAAAAAATAGTTCATGGGAGCCGTAAAAATTGATGGCACATTCGTCAGATCAAATAGAATCATGTGATACTCACACAACCAGTACCTACTCTAAACCTATACCTTTGGTACTGAAATTATCCTTGACTTTTAGATAATGGTATCCTATGTATATATCAATCTTTTAGAACCATTTCTCTCCCATCAATTGGTCAAAAAATTAATCGATCCTTGCTAGTGGATACCGATTTTCACCAGGACTAAGTAATTTTTCATATTATCTATGCATGATCAAAGGATTTCATAATCTTTCTTATAAAAAAACTAGAGTACCCAAGGAAACATTCATAGGTTATTGAATCCATTTACCTCTATTTTATCAAGTTTTATACTAATTTACTTGAAATCAACTATTGTAATAAGATATTGGATATTCGATATAGGTTGTGCACCCAGAAATTGATTGATCTCAAACTCAATCCCAATATATGGATGGAATCCTATAAAATATTTAAAAAATACATCCTAGTAATTATTATCTATATAAGGAAAAAAATTTAGAAGCATTATCATGTCTTATTCAAGAACCATACTCACCAATTATGTTTTAATGGTACAAATTCGGCACCAGTGTGATCATGTTCTTCTTTAATATAGCCACTATTCCCCCAGAATAATGTACCCCTCTCCCCTAGGGGAAGTAAAATACACTCACCTCCAATAGAAATATATGTCATCTTGGAACCAAATCAATCAAAAACTTCCAAAAAATGACATTGAAACTGGTCATCACCAAAATCATAAAATATCATAGATATTATTATTCTAAACCCATTATAGGAAACCCCAAGAACCACTAAATACTACTTACTTTATTCCCTCAATGCATGTTAACAGCCAACATACCCATAGATAACTTAACCATGAAATATAAACTGGAAAACAATTAGTATAAATAAATGAATTATTGTTCCCTATATCAAATAAAGTAGTATTGATCATCCATATAATGAAAAGAATACCGTAAACCGTATATGGTCCCCATAAACCGTTTATTAAGGACTTATCATGCATAAAATCCCTACCAACCTTAGATCTATTGCCCTTACCCTATGATCCAAAGAACACTAGTGGAATTAAACCATGTGAAACCTATAACTACTACTTATAATATCCACAACCCACACCATGATAATAACTCCCTATAAAATCTCGATTATCAATCTAAAGTTTATCTGATAAGCCCTTTGAGGCCTATGCATACCCCAAACATATTCTCACACCCTCCTGGTGGAATATAAAATAAAAATCCAAATATTCCACATCTTAATGAATCAATGTCACATCTTCAACTGAATAGAGCATATACGATGACAATTTTAAGGTTTCCTCCTCTAGAAACATAGAGTAGGAGTCCCTCATGAAGCTAGAATAGATGAACCCCTTCCCTATCTTTCCTATCCATCTCAACCCTAGTACATATCTTCAGATCTACTCTACCTACCACTAGAAGATGCCCCAACCAATATACTCAGAAGAATGAAATCAAAAGGAGGAGAAAATCATACGATAGTGACTTATATTAAGACCTTATCATACATGAGATCCTCTAAATATGAGGAAATGTAAGAAGTTTGGGCATGATGCCTCACCATAAGATAGAGAGCGATCTCAATCTTCTTGGACTTCTGAACCTTGTTTCATAAAAATGGAAGGGGAAAAGATGATCAAATCCCTATAATGGGTTATATTGTCAACCACTGATATAGTCCTCTGAAGGAGTTCTATTAAATATTGATATCAATCCAACCTCATCTCCTCAAGAAAGAATTTATCAACATGAGTTCCTTGAAATATTCCCGTTTCAAATCCTCATGTTTATAATCCTCAACTATCACACTCCACCACCTATTGGTAGTCCCCTATAGCATGAACTCCAACCTCACCTTGCGATCACCCATCATCTCTATAAGGTAAAATATCCCTTACAATACCTTAATCTATTGTTTTTCTTCTTGAGGACCTCCCATACCTGGAAATGTTATATGATTATAAAACATGAAATATAAGGAATAATTAACAATCATATGTCCTCCCCAATAGACACCTCCACTCCCACTAGAACTATATGTCGAACACCCAACTGAAGAGGATTTACTATGTAAATGACTATAGTAATAGTCAATGAATTCATAGACACAAATTCTTGTATATCTGGAGAATGAACTGGATAACTCCCTCATTTAATAAAATTCTAACATGAGTGCCTTAGTGGAACCTTATGACATCAAAGAGCCTGAGTTTTCTAAAATGCAAAAATAGAACTCATATATGCCTTCCATAAATCAAATATATTAATAAAAAATCATTAACTAGAACATGTATAGACAAAAAAACCCTAGGAACACATCCTTGGGGTACCCAAAACTACTAAGTATACCCCTTGCATAGGACCTACACAAATACAATTATTACACCATAGTACCTAATCATTAGTAATGAACATAAAATAATTAGAACATAGGTATCTTTATATAATATTAAATAAATTTCACATGGAATATATTACAAAAAATAGTAACTATATTTATTATATCATTTAACTAATTTAAAACTATATCAATCACAAGAAATCATGCATATGACATATATACTTATTTTCATATCGATGATACATGAACTCAGTAACTCTTTATAATTTTTCTAATAGAAAATAGCAAATACTATAAGAGAATAATAAAACTGAAGAACATTATGAAACTGTAAAATCAAAACCAATAAAATCAACTCCACTTCCCCAGAAACTTGGTTTTCCACTCCATGATTGTGGGTAGGGAGCATGATTACATCCACAAGATAAGTATAATTCATCATATCTCCTTTCTATCAAGCCGCAAATACAATTAAAGAGGATATGATAACATTTTTCAAATCCCTGTCCTGAATCACCTAGTCTAGTATAAAGTGTTACATGACCTCACATGTAAATCCCTGTATACAAGAGGCTTTATACAAATGTAGAGGGAATAATAGGTATTGCTCAAGTTTTATGGCCCCTATATCAGATTTCCATATGAGTAACAAATTTAATTGAAGAAATAAAAAATAATAATCCATAATAATATAATAAAAATATGATGGAAGAAAAAATGTCAATAAAACATGTTAAAATATAGTGGAAAAGAATATTGAATCTCCCACAATAGTCAAAATGGATCCCCTCGTGTGAAGGATTGATGTAAAAATGGTAAAAATACAAAATAATAAATGTGGAATCACTGCCAAAGATCTTGGAGTATGTCTTGGTATCACCTATACATGTGTACACTAGTACGAATTCAGTAGTCAGTCATGGGTCAGTTTCCATTAGATGGATCCTTAATTATTAAGTCTACATTTGAATTAAAATTCTTATATATGGTGCGTGCATAAACTTAGTAGGACACTACCAATATTTCCCTCTAATAAATGAAAAAAGTGTATAATTCTTGATGCATTAATATAATACAAATTCATAAATAAACACTCCACTATCTAGGCTATAATGTGCTAACCAAGATCTTGTAATCCTAATCTCAAATACTTAGAATAATTTCAAAAATTAAATTTAATTGAAACTTCAGAAGAAAAGTATCACCCCAAGATTATTACGTCAACACAGTTCAAGACCTCATTAACTATGTTGACCCTTCCCTTCGTACTCATATAGGTCACCACAGTATGCAGACCGATACAAGGGAGTCTAGGGAGGTCATCTCAATACACCTACTCATCATAATTAATCATGGTTGGTCCTATCATAAACACTAATCCATTATAAATAATCTTGGTAGGGCACATCAAGTAGAATAAATATAAAAACCATTTTCATCTACAAAATATTTCACAAATAGAGGGAAAATTATCCCAACCAATATGTCATTCACTTAGGGTATAATAGCCTCAACTAGGCCTGAATGGATCTCATAAGGTCACCATTCCTAGGAAAAAATCACATACATCACAGAGGGAACTTTTTCAAACACCTCCTTAAATAACCCCTAAATTTATCACTCCACCTATAAAGGTCCAACCACGTCTATGAACACATACTTGTTATAATAATTCAATACAATGAATTCTCACAAGTATACACACGAACCATCATGAAAAATTATTCATAAAAATTTATGCAAACACTATAAAATGGTAAGGTACTTCCTACCATTTTCATGGATATGAAAACCTATACTTTTCATACACAAGTATTAAATCTTGATAAAATAATTTTTTTATATAACATAATGATCCATTCCTAAATCATTTAGGTCTAGTGTAATTTAAAACCAAGAAACATATAAAATGGTTCATAAAATAATGAAATCATCTACCACTGATTTATTCATTAGTACCACCCTTCTTTGACATATCATAATAAATAGATTTATTTATAACTTGAAAAAACGAATCATTATAAAAGGTTGATATCATATACTCAATATGGGTAAACAAGAGAGATATCAATTATCATATAAGCCTGATATGATCATAAGGGTATAAAAACATGATATTAATAACTAAAACCCATAACCTATGTAACAAATATCATAATCAAAAGTCACTTCATTAATCGTGGTTGTAAATAAGACATGAATCATAAGGGAATAAAATAACATGAATCATTTAATATTAATAGTGGAATAAAACATTTATTTGTGGCATACACATAAGCATGGAAAATCAATTCCTTGGTAGTCAAGGCTTATTTCCAAGGCAATCATAGTGAAATGGGTTTACTAACCAAACTATCTTACTAGTCAAGGTTGACTCCTAAGAATATCATAATGGATATTATCACTTACTAAACAGGGTTAACACCCCATTCTAATCATTTTTATCTCATGATATATCAATCATTACCAAACACATATGAGGGTGATATAGTTCTCATCCATCACGTAATGAAAATCATATATATGTGTTTCACAAGATCATAAACCATTCATCATATCAGAACCCAAGAAAATGAATGGGTTTCATAAAAATTTTATCATACTAGAACCCATTGAAAATAAATGGGTCTAAAAAACATTATATCATTTATTCAAATAATAAAATGTGGAAAAGAAGTGGGTTTCATAAAAATATTATCAACATAAACATAAACCATCTAGAGAAAGATTAAGTATGTTATCACTATATCATATCCCCGGTAAATAATAAGTAAAATCAAGGAGTTTTGACATTGATGAATATAAATTTCATTAATAGATCATTTAATAATTCCTCATAAAAATAACCTTTTAATTTTGAAATCAATTATTAAAAATCTATGAAAATACAAAGGATTATGTTTCTAAAAATAACCATTTATAATCCTAATGTATGATTCAAAGAGAAAATTATTCATGATTGTGGGAAAAGGCTTTAATTCTTTATAAGTTAAAAAACAATCCCTCTAAAGTATTAAAAGAAGGGTTAAAAGGTTCCTTATTCTGAAAATGAAAATAAGAATAATTTAAAACCATTTTTTAAAAAATAAAACATAAATAAAAATGAATTTAAATAACAAAATAATAATAGTAAAAATATGCTTTAAATCATTTTTATAAAATATGGGCATCTATGTAAAATGGTTTTGGAATAAATAGAGAAATAAATTCAATTTCCATTAAAAATGTATTTTTTCTCTCTTGAGTAAAAAAGGAGAGGATAATCGAAGGAAAACATGTATTATTAATAAATAATTAGAGGATAATAAAATTCATGAGTATATGGTGGATTTTAAAATAATATTTAATCATCAAAACTTAAACATAAATAATCCTGATAAACAATGAGATTGTAACACAAAACCCTTACCTTAAGTTTACCTTTGTCAGGAAGAACATTAACCGTTTGTAAAATAAATTTCAATTCTTTATATTTTTCTAAAATATCTATGTTCATACTTATAATATCATGTATGATCACTTTATAACATTTAAACATCCCCTTTTAACAATAATTCCTTATTAAAATCCATATTTCTGGGTGTTAACTGTTTCATTTAACATGAGTACTTCATTTCAATAGTTCTGGTACCTATGAATTTATTTTGGTACCATCATCTCCAGAATGTTAATTATGATATTAATATTATATATATTCATTATATAAATATTTATATCCATCCATAAATTTTTGATATTGAAAAATTAATTACACTATTCATGGTGACGATATGCTGTACGTATGCACGGACACTGGTTTAATTTTTTAATAGATAAAATTAAATAATGATAAATACTAATTAACCTTTATAAGATAAATTTTATATAATATATATCATATATATTCAAAAAATTATTCACCATTTGTATCCAGATAAAATAAAAATGGAAAAGAGAATTCATCACTTCATGGAGTAGGTAGTCCACAAGTATGAACGAATGATGTTATCATTTCCAAAGGATTGGATGGTTTATAATTATTTGTTATATTTTAATAATATAAGTATAAATATTTCGTAAATATCATATATAAAAATTAAAACCATCATAAAAATAATCCATAAAAGATTGTGATGAAAAATGGATTGTATTTCTACATAGGGATGGTAAATCGTATGTACAAACGAGAAATACTTAACATTCTAATTTTTGGGAAAATAGTGTATAATGAGGTTTTAAAAATGAAAAAAAATCTAGAATATTTAAGATACCTAATTTATTATTTTATAATAAATACAATTTATTTTTAGGAGGTAAATAGTTTGTAAAAAAGTGATCTGTTATGATGATTTCATCTTCTTTGAAATGAATCATTTACATATCCTCCAAATGGTTCTAGGGTTGTATATTGTGAATTCCAGCAGCACCAAAATGTGATTAGGAATGTTTATAAGATAATGTTTTCTATTTTGGTCAATATAGAAGGATAAAAGTGATGTGAAGATATGAGAGAGGATGTTCCCTTTTATAATTGAGGGGTGATACACTTTTGGAATTTCTGAACTCATTAAATTATAATAAATTAATTCTTAATAAAAATTACTCAAAATAGAATGGGGTTAAAATTTAAGGTAGGGTAAGGCTTCAATTACATAATCCAATATAATATAGACATTTTTTTGTTTCATTTTAATCATTATCATTTTGATTGACACTTAGCTAACCAATTTTAATTTTATCAATAATAAAAAACTTTTTATTATTAAAGGCTTGCAATTTTTACATATAAAGTAAAAATTGGACCAAAAATGTCCCAGAAGAGCATATTTCATTGTTTAAAGTTATTATGTGTAATTCTTGTGGTGTAGGGGCTTAGTAAAATTTCATCTTCATTGCTAACAAGATTTTAAAAAATTATGTAGCTATGGTGGAAATCCTTGGACCCAAATTGGGTTCAAGAGAAATAAAGGAGTATGAACAGAGGCTTATATTATGTGGTTTCATGAACATGGATCCTTTTAATTCTCATAAATGGTTATTTTGGAAGGAACATAGTAAGGGTTATTTTTTTAGTGCAACAGATCAGAATTTGGCTACAAAAGTCTCTCCAGGAAATCAAGAGTTCTTCATTTCCTTCATCTATATCAAGTGCAATGAAAATGATAGGAAGGATCTACGATGTTACTTTTATGTCCTTATCTAAGATAACAACCATGGATTTTAGGGGGAAACATAAACACTTTCTCTCACCTAGAGGAGAAACAAGGGGCAGTTCCATTCCCAGGAGTGCTAGTCAGGATTTGTTTTTGTTCGCCGCAAGGAACGATCTTATGGATGCGGGCTATGAGGGATATATTTTAACCTAGTGTAATAGTAAACAAGGAGGAAGAAAAACATTATGTCACCTTGATCACATCTTGATGAACGAGGCATCTATATATCTTTTTCTGGAAACTGTTGTTTCGCACCTGGTTTGGTTCATTTTTGATCATTCTCTGTTGCAACTTTCAATGGGTTCAAGGTCCTCGTGGGAGGATAATATTCAGTTTTCTAAAATATGGCTAGAGGGACCAGGATTCTATGATCAGTTTATAGAAGAGTGGTCTCTCATCTACACATATAACCCATGGATAACTATCCATAGAAAGATGAGGCATCTTATACATTGACTATGTAGCTAAACTAAGTCTCTCCCTAGATATTATCGGGATCTTGTCGATGTTAGTAGGGATTTCAAATTCATTGTGACATGTCTGTAATAGGAATGGGATATAGGTAAGTTTAATGATCTGAGGATTAAGCAGTCCCACATCACTAATATACTTCTAAGGTTGGAACGACTGGAAAACGAGGGAGCCAATGTTCGTCGGCCTCACGAGGGGGATAAGAACACTAGTTTCTCCCATGCGTGTATCAATAGAAGACACCACTTCCATATGCTTAATATCATTAGGGGGTATGGAACCTACTCCAATGACCATGAGTAAATGGGAGATCTGGCCAATGGAAACCATAAAGATATCCTAGCAGACCCCATTCCTGGAATTAATGGAGGTTATCATATTGGGGGAACTGATGTGTTTGAGTGCATTCCTGATTGTGTATCGGAAGAAATTGCTAATAGGTTGAGAAGGCCTCTAGATAAAGATGTAGTGTGTTTTCTGATCTATACCTTTTACTCATATAGTTCACCAGGCCCTAACGAAATACTAGGATATTTTTAAAGGGCATCATGGGATATTTTCAAAGGGGAACTCATGAGAGCAGTGATGTACTACTTGTAAGGGGGGAATCTTCTCCATATTTCTTGTGAAACTAATATGGTGATACTACCGAAAGTGTGTAATCCCCAATCCATTGAGCGGTATCAACATATAATTATTTTCAACATTCTGTACAAGGTATTGGAGATTATTTTCAATATAATAATGGATCCTCACTGGATTCAAAATGTCATGGTTTTATCAAGGGGCGGTCTATATAGGGGCGATTGGATTAGTGCGAGATATGGTTAGACAAATCAGCAACGATGTCTTTGGGATTAATCTGGTGATTAAATTAGACATGATAAATTCATATGATAGATTGGAATGGGGTTTAAATTTAAGGGTCTTGGTCTCCATGTGGTTCTCCAACTTGACTAGGGACCTTCTTTTTCACTACTTCAGCTAAGCTTGGATCTCAACTTCGTTTATGTGAAAGAAATTTGGTTTCTTCAAGGCATGCAGAGGACATAGGGAAGGGTATCCCCTACCCCCTACTGTCTTCATCCTTTCTCAAAATTCTCTTAGCTACTCCATTAACTAATCCCTTCTCACATTGAAAATTATCACATACAGGAACCGACATACATCTGGGGAATTATCTCACTTAATGTTTATGGATGACCTAATTTTTTTTATTAATGGAAGTAAGAGAACAGTGTTGGGGACGAATTGGATTCTGGGTGATTACTGTAACTGGAGCGGGTAGGTGGTTAATAGGGGGAAAATCCTTTATTTTGTAGCATATAAGATCTACAACATGTGGGCAATGGATTTGGATGTCATCAAGAACATGAGAAGAGGGTCCTTCCCTATAGAATCTCTTGGGGCACCAGTTTTCCCAATTATCTTCATGTGCATCACATTGAAAATATTTTTAGAAAGATAATGTGGAATATCATCAATTTTAAGAACATTTTTTTATCTTTTGGTGGCCTCATGACTCTCGTGAATAGTGTACAACTGTCCATTCCTATGCATATTGTTTCCACGCTGAAGGTCCGTAAAAGAGTCATTGTTAAAATGGAGATTATTGTGGTTTCATTTATATGATATGGGAAAATGGAAGGCATGAATCACTAGGCCTTGAGTGAGCATCTTGGAAGAAAATTATCAGAAGGGGGCATCAACATGCAGAGTGTTTCCTCAACTAGGCAAGGCTACATGATAATCTCGTGTGGGAGGTTATGGAAGGCTAAACATTATGGGGAATGACTAAGGAAGACAGATAAAGCCATGATTTGATCATAAATAGATCACGACATACAAATATTTGGAACATTATCCATCTATATGGAGATATCCTGAGACCTCTGTCATGGTGGTTGGTGGGTAGAGGTGATATCAACTTCTAGCAGCAGGACTGGGGGGCTGGCAGGTTGTGGTTTCTGTGTTGTTCAGCTCCGTCAATTTATTTTAGATAGTCATGAGACCACCTCATCTTTATCCAGACAATCTTCTATGTGAACCAACAAGCCTCTTTCAAAAATATTGTGCTTAGAGTTGATTCTGATAGGCTCATTATTACAGTTTCCATGTCGATATAATTCTCACTCAAACACTTTTCTAGAGTGATTATGGATCCAACAAATGGTGTCCCATGGGGGACATGCTGTGGAAAAAATAGGTTCCATCCAAGTTCAATTTTCTATTATAGAGCATGAGGCAAAATGTTCCTCCCACAGATGATAATATCCAACTCATGGGAGTGAGTGTGGCTTCGAGGTGCTTTTGTTGTAGTTCCCCAAACAAGAATCTATGAAACACCACTTTTTTTATAGTTAGTGGGAGAGATGGGTTTGGCCGGTAAACAGGGTCCCCTCTGGTCAGAATTCTCCTATAGGCATGCAAGATAGTATTTTAGCTTGTGGTTTCAAGGGTCGGGTGATCGGGGTCCCAAGAGGAATGGCATTGGCGGTCATTCTCTTGGACGAATGTTTGACCATCTGGAATGCTCGGAATGATTCTCTCTACAAGAATGTTAAAGGCACCCATAGCAGTATCATATTAAAAATGAGGAATTTTTTATTGGGCCTTGTCATCTAGTGAAATGAATTCCAGGACCCTCTATGTGTGAGGCATATTCCCCCGAATCATTTTTTTACTCAAACTAGTAGGTCAAGGCATGGGGGATGGGGTTTTTTCACGTCATCCTCGGTGTGGGATCATGTCGAAATCATATGAGTCTTATATCAGTGAAGCTATGAGGGGTGGAGGTGTTTTTAGGGATAGGGAGGGGTTCGTAAAAGCTTACTTCTCTTTCGGTTTTGGGAGAGGTGACATTTTACATGCAGAGGCTCTGGCTCTGGTCACAGGCCTGGTGTTATGCGAGAAAAGACATGTTTCCCTAGAGGAGGTGGATACTGACTCATTGGTCCTCTAAAAAGAACATTTAGGAATAGACACATTTCCCTAAAACATTGAGTATATTATCAGGAAGTGTAAATAGCTCATCGGCCCCCACACAGAGATCACTCACACTTGGTAGGAGGGGAACATAGTGGCTGATTTCATGGTGTCAGCAGCTCCCACGAACCAAATTATATCATACTTCTTTAACAGGGGTTCCTTTCCCACTAAGGGGATCAATTTTATTAATTATTCCTTGGTCATTCATGACTTTAGACCCCATGATGTATCTTTTGTGCCTCATTTTAACAAAATAAATAAAGCAATTTATGTTAAGTCTTTCAACCTTGACACAATTCATATAATTTTACCTAAATGACGTTGAAAAAAACAATGACTAGAATATAATATTTTAAAACAACACTATTATGCCACCTACATATATATAATTCATATAAAACTACACCTTAATCTAAATATATCACTTTTAATATTTTAAAAACAATTTAAGTTATTTTTCCATTAATTAATTAAATGATGTTTTAGATATTTGTAAGAATTTATGAAAATTATAAAATAACTAAAAATAATAAATAAATTAAAACCATGAATATAATTCCATTATTTACAAAATTACTATTAATATTTGTTTATAATTAGACTTGGTCCCTATGTGAACACGGAAAGGATATTTAAAACTAAGAGGGTAAAATTTTGTAACATTCATTGTTTCAAATAATATATTGATCCTTTACAAGAACTAGAGTCTATAGAACTAATAATGTTTTAGAATAAGGTGTCAAAGGAAAAGTAAAATTTATCCAATAAAAACAATGATGAAACATATAATCCTTATCAATTGTATTTATTCTAGAATAACCCAATTTACCATTTTCTGAGTTGTTAATTTTTACCATGGTTATGATCCATATTGACCAAAAATAAAAGTTTAATATTTATAAAATTTCAACCACAAATTTATATATATTTAATTAATTATATCTAAATATATACATATAAATGGAATAAATTAATTTTAAATTAAGTGTGCAAAAAGCTACAATAACCTCTTTTAAGAAAAGATATATTTTTAAGCTTAAAACTAAATTTATTCTTATCATATACAAAGAAAAATACATTTTAATGATTAAAACACAATATCCGTTAAATTATATATAAAATTAATTAAAATAATTCAAAATTAGAATATAATTTAAATAATTAATATACAAAAAATGGATAAACAAAAACAATTATTCAGAAAAATATCACTTTCGTTTCGACATAATTTTTCTTTTTAATTATAATTATTTTATAACTAATGAATTCATTTTATAAATGTGAATACCATATATTTTTCCTAATTTATTATTACTATTCATACCAACCAATCCAATGGATTTGTGAGAATGTATATATTATATTTTAATAATTTTATACGGGTTGTTTAAACTCAGTATTTCATATAACAAAAACTATCGAATAAATCAAATTATTTAAATAGAAATATTTTGAAAAAAAAATCATGGTGTTACAATCTACCCCATTTCAATAAATTATGCACTCAAAATTCATCACTCAAATATGAACAAATGATAGTACTTCTTCTTTGTCGCATCCGCAGGTTCCCACAAAGCTTCATCAAATTAGTTGTTACACTAAAAATCATTGACCAGGTGAGTGATATTCTATTGTACAACGTTCTCTTAATGATCCATAATATCTATCAGTTTTTTCTTTATATGAAATATCATTACCTGGTGGAATGACCTATAAGATAAGTACACGTGAATCATCAGTAATGTACTTCCGTGGGATAAATACGTTGAATATATCCTGAACATCAGAGATATTTAGTGGAAAATCGTATTGATAAGCTATCATCTTGATACAACCAAGAATTTAAAAAGGACAATTATACATAGGTATTAAATTACCATTATTTAAAATTATAACCACCCACTTCTAGATATATATTCATATGAATACCTTTTCACCAACTTCAAACGCTTTTTCATTCTGACGACTCTCATCATAACCATTTTTCTAATCTAACTAGATCTTATATGTGGTTTAATTTATATAACCTTATCTAAAATTTCCATAGATAGATTAGTTCTAAATATATTTATTTCAAAATAAAAACAATTCGTTTATGTTTTTTTCTATACTTTATACCATAGAAGGATTCATAATGATCGATTTAAATTTTAGAGTGAAATCTATTTTTGTAATAAAATTCAACCAAAGGAAGCTCATGACCCCACACACCATTTAAATACATATAAAAATCTCTCAAAATGTCTTAGAGAATTTGAATGCTCATTTTAGACTAATAATATAAATGAGGGTGATAATCATTGCTAGAACATAACTCTGTATCTAGAGCCTTCTGATGTCTTCTCCAAATAATTGATATAATCCTTGGATCCTGATAATGTACAATTTATTATGGTACACCAGGAAATATTAACACATCATTAATATTTAACTAAGTAATTTTATCAAGAGATAAAATTTTTCAAATGAATATGAAGTTTGATGAATTCATAAGGAAATCAACTAGAGACCAAATTGCATTATTCACATAAGAAGTTTTGGGGATTCTTGAGAAAAAATCCATGGTGATGTGTTACCATTTCCATTCTAATCTGGGTAATAGTTTTGACAATCCATTATACTTATATATCTCTAACTTAACATCCTAACATACCATGAATAGAGAGACATATCCTGTATTATCTCACTTCATTCCATCATAAAAAAATACTCTTTCAAATCTCTATACATCTTCAAACATCTAGGATGAATTAAGAATGAAGAACTATGACCCTCCTCTCACTTATCCTTATTCAAATGTGCTATAAATAGAACACATACATGGTTATATAAAATTATTATTCCATCACATTCGTGGATGAACTCATGAAAATTTATCACCTTTTTTAAAACTCTACTTCTTCCTTCGGCACCACTTTAATTTATAATTGGATTGATGGTTGAACACTCATTTGATAAAGATAAGATTTCTCCCCTTCAATCAAGATTTCAAGATCCATCCTTTCGATTTCTAGAAATATTTGATTCTTTTTTATCCTCATAATAGATAATCTTGAATTATCATTCTAACATAGAGAATCTTCCACCTTGTTCACCATTATAGGGAGTTAATGTATTGAGAAGTTATACTTTTCTATATGTTCTAACCATATTCTTATGAACATATTCAGTGCTTTTGAGTTAAAATATATTTCAAACTATTTTGATTAGTATATATGTCAAAATATGCTTCATATAGATAATGCGTCCATACATTTAGTGCACAAATAACCCCAGAAAACTTCAAATCATGAGTTACGTAATTGTTTCTAGGGACCCTCAATTATCATGAGGCATAAGCTAAAACCATATTGATATGTATGAGGATATATCCCAATCCCTTATTTAATGCATAACTATATATTACTAACCTATCTGCAATATAGGGTAGTGTAAGAATAGGTGTAATAACTAGATTTTTCTTCAGTTCCTTAAAACATTTTTCACATTCATCCCACCATAGAAACTTGTCTCCTGTCCTTGTTAACATTCTTAGTGGATTTTATAGCCATGAAAAATACTCCAAAAAGTACTAATAATATCCATAAATATCAATAAAACTATATATTTTATCCATTGTGGTTGGTATGGTGCATCGTTCAATACCTTCTATGTTGGAAGGGTACACTGATATATCCTCACTTGATAAAATATATCCTTAGAATTAAGCTTCTTGAATCCAAAATTCACACTAGATAAATTAATATTAAAGCTTATCTTTCCTTAGGGTCTTTAGTAAAATCCTAAATTGACCAACATTCTCTTCGTTAATCTTTTAATATATAATAATATCTTCTAAAATATTACAAAAAATTGTAATGGTAATCTCTAATGACTTTATCCATTAAATCCATAAAGATTGTGAGGGAATTATTAAGACCAAATTGTATCAATATAATTTCATAATTTCCATTCCTTGCACGAAATGTTTTCTTAGATATATACTCCTTATTAACTGTCAATTGATAATGTCTCAATTTAGATCAGTCTTGTAAAATTATTGATCTCCGTGCAGTTGATCAAACAAGTCATTAATACGAGGCAATGGATACTTGTTCTTGATAGTAATGTTTTTGAGTTCCCTATAATAAATACATAGTATCATTGATCCATCCTCCTTCATAAATAATAAAACAGGTACACCCAATGGTCATTAACTTTGTCAAATAAATCACATGCTAATATTATTCCAGAGTTTCATCTCCAATTATTCCAAATCAAGAATTCCCATTCTATAAGGAGTTTTGAAAATGGTCATATCACCATGTATGAATTTTATTGAAAAATAATCTTCCCGATTCAGTGATAGAATATGAATCTATTACTGAAACACATAAATAAATTCCCATATAATAGGTATATCATTGATATTTAGTTTCTCCCCAACCATCTCAGAAAAAATCCCCTTTAGATTGGAATTATGACCCATACAGTGGATGTAATTTCTTTTTGAACTTATTTTTTTTCATAAAATTGATTTCTGATCAATGGTTTGTTCAGAATATCAAATATAACTTCCATTCCATTGTAATTTATGTGGGATTTATTTAATAAAATTCAATCTATTCTCAAAATAGAATAAGATTCAAATAGAGAACTAATGATAAGATTTTCAGGAAACACATTACCACAAACATTCTATGAAAAAGAATCATTGAATTGGGATGGGATCATTGTAACATTAAGGTTTTTTCACTGCTAATTAAATTTTGAATTTTTTAGGTGGTTCTATATACCCTTGTAAAATTATTTTTATATAATGGAGGGGTATATCCATAATCAAATAATACATTAGAAGTTCTATATGGATGGTAGGTTTACCTTTCACCACATCATTATCATACCCCTCATTATAAATTGTTATCACGTGAGATTTCCCTTTTTCTGTAGGATTAAGTGGTTTTTCATTTCAATCATCTTCATTAACCTCTGGATTTAGGCACTGGTTAGAATAAATCCTGTACTCCTTGAATTTAAAACATAGGAGTGTGGGAAGTGTATTTTATTTAACTTTATCTCTATTTTCAGAATTAGATGTCTTCTTCCAATTATTTCAACATTTAATTTACATATTTCATTCCTTTTCATACTTCAAATATTTACTAGTTTTCATAAGTTAATTTTCCCCCATGTTTCCTTCCACACTTCATGTACAATGGAAGGTTGATCTTCTTCTCTCTATGGTTTTTAAAATTACATTTCATGTCCATTTTAATTTCTTGTCAAAACCATGAGATTGATGGGAAATTAAATATACATCTCCATATTCATATAAAATCAAATTATTTATACATATATACCAAGGTCCCTTATGGAAAATTTCTTTCATATACCTCATTTTAATCCCCTAATAAACTTTATATTCAAGTTGGATGATAATACAAAAATAAAAATGTGAAAATATAATTAAATTTTTCTAATAAGTACCAAAAAATTAATCATCCTTCTCATTTAACTCATGGAATTATTTATTAATTTAAATATGACTAGTATAAATTATATAATTTATAAAAATAAACATTTAAATTTATTCCACTTAATGGATTAAATTTATTCTTTTTCTAGAATATTCATGATAACATTCCACCACTGATATACTTCACCTTTTAAATGTTATACAGTCAGAATAACATTCCCATGTTCTTAAACCTAAGGAATGGTAAATATAATTTCCAAGGTACTTGTCCATTTCTCAGTGACTAGTGGATTTTTCGAACCAACAAATGAAAGTGGATGCTTCCTCTTGAAGGACTCAATAGAACATTGTTCCGAAATTAGTTCATTTAGAAACTCAGTGTGATTAATATCTTGAGAAAGTCTTGTGACCATAACAATGATATTTTTTCTTCCATCTCCTAGAACATTAAGTTTCTTAGGATGAAAATCAGTTCATTCTCCATCTTATTTATTAGTAAAATGATTCCTTCAGGTTCCCACTATCGAATAAAAAAAATATAGCATGTTCAATAATAATCAATGTGTGAGACGATACAATCATGAAAGATAATTTATAGAATGTATAAATCATGAAACATACTTATTTGACACATTATTTTTAACCTAATTCATTTATGATCATTTCAAAAACAATATGATTTTACTTTATATTTTGACATATCTCTAGGGTTCATACTAAACATCTATCATGAAAATTTACAAATGTTAACTAAACAATTATCCGATACCAACAATATCAATCCATAATTTTCATACGTAGTTATTTTTTATTAATAGTTGAATATTCATTACATAACATAAAAATCCACACGAGAATCATTGGCATGACCCCCTCCCACCAAAGATGCCCCTCCTGAGCTGGAAATGGTGAAATGGAGATAATGACCCCTGTGTCCTACCTCTAGTTGGCCCCAGAGTGGTGACTATCACTAAGGGTATGAGTTTTCACAAATATGGGAGGCATTACCCTTTTTATTATTTAAGATCGGGAAATAGGATAAGTCAAACACCAAAGGAAAAAAGGAACAAGTAAATAAACCCAAACCGATCCCACATGAATGTTTACACAGTTCTAAAACAAAGTACAAGTACAAGAAAAGCTCCAAAGTACAATACAAAAAAAAACAAAAACTGCAACCAGCAAAACACCAACACCCAACTAGCAAGGTCCCGCACGGTCCCTCAAGTCCTCCGGAAAAATTGAAATTAAATGTCGGGTGATAATACAAGTATACTCAGTAGGGAAACCTAAATCACTCATCCACAAGTGGGGAGACATCCTAATGTCCTGTGAGAACAACAGAAGAAACCAAAACCGAGCACAGAGTTCTATCCACCCAACCTCACTAGTCATACTCACCAAAAACACCAAACAACAGGTAGTAGTGTATAATAACAAGAGTATTGGGTACCCCACACCATTTCCCACTAGTTAGCTGCTCTTCCTAACAGTGAACATCCTGACGCTACCACACTCTTCTCGACCGTACACACCTGGGCCTCACAACCACATATCCCGCCCGCACACACCTGGGCCTCACAACCACATATCCAGCCCGCACACACCTGGGCCTCACATCCACATATCCCGCCCACACACACCTGGGCCTCATTCCAAAGATTCTTGGGAAATAGTAAACCTACCTGAAGATTCTTGGGCTAAAACCACCCAAATTGAAACCTACCTGAAGAGTCTTAGGTGTAAGGTCGCCTCAAGCCATCACATCCTATGGAAGAAGGAGCAGGAAGGAGCTAGTAACTAAGGGGAAAAAACCCTCTCCCATTAAATGGGAGTTTTCAGCACTAAGTGCTCAACATGGGTGGGGTACGACAAAACACAAAGATACAGATGTATATATATGTATACCAAACACATATCCCAACCTATGGCTTCTAAACAGATGAACTGAGCACGTGCCTCGACACTGCTATGTCGAAGCACGCATACAAAAAACAATCCCAACACTATTTAGGTTTTCATGTTTCAACAGAATTAGTTTATTAGTTCCTTAACTACATGGAAAATATCCATAACCAAACATATCAATTGTTCATAAAACATATTCCTTCCATCCACAAATCAAGTTAGGAAAACACAAGTAACACAACATGTCCCTTCTTATTAACCAACCAGCCCCATTGATTATTATTCCCGTTTCATTACCATTCCCAACAATTAAATAATTCTTGATCTTTTATTTATCATTCACAACCCATAGTTCGTATAACGACCCATACTTTACATACATTGTTAATACTTAAAAATTGAATCATTCTTATTACAACATATAACAAAACCATGAAAGGACCGTATAGGTACAGTGTCTTTAGAAAATGGGAGACATAAACAACCGGTTCATAAAGCATCAACTTTGCCTCCCACTTATTCATCATATCTAGAGTCCCTTTTTGGCATATCCTACTTAATAACCTTCTTCCTAACCTGGGGAAAGTAAAAATAAAAAAGGGTGAGCTCAAATGCTCAGTAAGGGTAAACAAAAGAAATATCAATCACATCGTATACACAAGCACATAACTTTTGGAAATCTTGACCTGCAAAAGAGATCATAAATTCATAACATGGGATAAATCGTGGCAGTGAAATGTAATCACAATAATCATAACTTAAAACATGAAACTTTGTGGCATATAAACATAATCATAGAGAATCATTTCTTGTTAGTCAAAACTCATTTCCAAGACTATCTTAGTGGAAAAAGTCCCTTTCTGAACTGAGTCACCCTCGTTTCAGTCCTGTTTCACTGAACCGGTATAACCTACCGTTCCAGCCATGTCTATCTCATGAGATATAAAATCTTTACCCAATGCATTGAAGGGATATATAGGTCCCACCCATCTCAAAATGATACCATTCTTATGTGTGCCACAAAATCATAAATCATACATCATCTCATAACCCATGTAATAAAAATTGGAATCTTAAACATCGTGACATCATAAAACAATTCATATAAGATAAAGGAATTCATAAAAATATAATTCCATCACAACATAATAAAATCAATTTAATAATAGGGATAAAAACAGAACCCTTTATTATCTTAGATGGAAAATAATTTTGATAAAACAATTGAACTCAATTCTTGAGGAAAATACCCTTTCAAATTCAAAAACATTTTCCCTTCTTAACATGTCATAAAATTTTAAACTAAAAGAAGTTGATTAAAAATAAAATTGAAAACTTGTAAAGGAAGCTTCTTAGAAATAATTTTTTAAAAATCCATTCATGCCGTATAAGTTAAAAAAAACATTCTTCTCGTACTTTTGTCGGAAAAGTCAAAAAAGTACCTCGTACGAAAAACGAAAAAATATTCCTTTCATATCTTTTACTAAAAACTCACCGAAGGGTAAAATAGGATTTATACAATTTTATGTTGATGGAAATAATATTACATATTGAGGAAACATGGATGTGGATGATAAAATACACCCCAGTAAATACCAAAGTATAAACAATCTCGGATAAAATGAGATTGTGATATATTCCCTTACCTTAGGTCCGATTTGCTTTGTACGTGTCCGAATCTCCTGTATAATGGTTTAAATAATGTTATTGACTTATTCCAGAATCATACATATTGATATTATATCATATATGGTCATATTCTTAGCTTCTTATTAGTAATATTTCATTGTTACTTGTTACTCGAGTCTTTATTGCATTTTGTTCTTATGCGTGTTTTGCCGAATAAATTCTTATTCTTCTTTTAAGGTTATAGATACCTTATATCCAGAGTGTTATTAGTGTGACATATATCATATTTATTCATTCAATTCATTTATATAATTACTATGTAATTATGATCATGTAGAACAAGTCACATCACATCGTGGAGATGGTATTCTGTACGTACGCACGAGCGTTGAAACGCCTCTTTAAATCCTCCACTTAGGGAACTAAGATTGGTCTTTGAAGAAGACAAGGACCTCTAGGATTATTCTAGGGAAGTGGAGAAGGGGTTTTTTCAGGGGTTGTCCGTGCTTGAGTGCTCAAATTGGTGTGAGGAGGAGGGAGAGGAGGTGCCCTTTTATAAGGGAGGAGAGGGGCACCTTAGGAATATCTCAAAATATTATTTTATATTAAAGTCAAAATCGGTTTATAATGGTTCCAAAGGGTCTTATTTCGAAGGTAAAGTGGGGATGGGTCGAAATTCTATCAACCAATAGGATTTAGACAAGTTTAGGTTATTATTTTATCCTTATCAATTAGATTTAACTCTAAGTTAAATAATTTAACTTTTACCGTGACTTTTTTTCTTACACTATATGGTTAATACACTTACTATAACATGCCAAAAGAACCCCAAGTTGTTTATTATTAATATATATATCCTTATCTAAGTCATTTGGCCGAACCTTAGATTTTTAGGAATAAAATAACAATTAATAATATAATATTTGATTTAAAAACTATTTTGTGTCAATTTTGACACTATTTGATATATGATTTTTTTGAAAGTCATAACAGAATTATATGTTCGAACCATGTTTATTAAAGCAACACTAATATATCATAGTAACCTAAGAAATTTGTTTAATTCATAAAAAGTCTCAAATTGCATTTATTTGATCATTTATAACATCAATTATGTTAACATTTCCTTAAAAGGGTAATTACTGCATCATCGTTGTGTCATAAAAAAATTAATTAATTTAAAGTCTAAAAATTATAAATAAAATATCAGTATGTATGAAATATTTTTATCTTTCTAATGAATATTTATAGTTGAATTTATCTTATGTATAACCCCATATTAAAAATGTTTTAGTTATTAAACTTTGATTTTAACTATTTTAACTATTCATTAAATAAAATAATATTAAATGTCATAATCTAATCCAAGTGGACCTAAATGGTCTTATTATATTCACAAGGTTGTTTTTGGTCGAATTACACTTATCCAATAGAATTAGGACATGTGTTAGGGTAATAGTAATATCATATTTACCCTTAGTTACCCTATTTACTATTAACCGCGGTAAAAAAAAGTAAAAAGTTACTATTCACCAAAAATTATTTTCATCTCATTGAACCACATTTTAGTCCTTGATATTAACCGTGTCTCTCGGATTTTCGAAATTCCATTCACAGAAGCGGCAAAATTAAGTTTTATTAAAAATTCAGTTTTTTTAACTACCACTTAGTGGTTTCACTATTCATCAAAAATTGTAAGTTTTCAGAAAAATACAAAAATTTTACCCTATGCTAATTTCGATATTCTGAATCAAAAAATGAAGTCCATTTTGAAAAATAAAATTTATAAAATTTAAAAAAGTGGTTATTACTATTCATAACGGCTAGTTTTTATAATATTTTAATAGAATATCGTTGTTTAGTGAAACTCAGTATTGCGTACGATGCAAGCTATCGAGGAAGGTCGCGATTTCGTGTAAAGAAAGCCAAGCAAGTATTGTGTAGAAAAAGATTCCTTTGATGATTTATATAACATAAAAGTCTCGGGTGTTACATTCTACCCCCCTTAAAATGAATTTCTCCCTCGAAATTCGTCACTTTGTAACAAACAAATGAGGATACCTCTCCCTCATCATATCCTCAAGCTCCCATGTAGCCTCTTCTAATTGGTGGTTCCTCCATAAAACTTTCACCAATCGAGTGGTCTTGTTTCGTAGGACCTTTTCGCTACGATCCAGAATCTCTATCGGTTATTCTTCATAAGAAAGATCTTGCTCCAGCGGTACAACTTCTGAGCTGAGTACATGTGAAGGATCAGGTATGTACTTTCTCAGGAGAGATACATGGAACACATCGTGAACTTGAGAGAGATTCGGTGGAAGCGCCAATCGCTAAGCTACCTTCCCAACACGATCCAGTATTTTGAAAGGACCGATATATCTAGGGCTCAACTGCCCCTTCTTTCCAAATCTCATAACCCTTTTCCAGGGAGATATTCGTAAGAACACTTTATCACCCACTTCAAACTCTCAGTCTTTTCTTCGGTTGTCGGCATAACTTTTCTGTCGACTCTGAGCTGCTCTTATGTGTTGTTGAATAGATCTGACCTTTTATGCCATTTCATCAACGAGATCAGGTCTTAATAGCTTTCTTTCCCCAACTTCATCCCAACAAGTTGGAGTCCTGCATTTCTTTCCATAGAGAGCTTCATAAGGATCCATCTAAATACTGGATTGAAAGCTATTATTATATGAAAATTCCACCAAAGGTGGGTGTTGATCCCAACCTCCTTTGAAATCCATAGAGCAAGCTCTCAACATATCTTCTAGGGTTTGAATTGTTCTCTCAGACTGACCGTCTGTCTGAGGATGATAAGCAGTGCTGAAACTCAACTCTGTATCCAGAGTATGCTGAAGACTTCGCCAGAACTTCGAGGGAAATCTCGGATCCCGATCAGATATAATAGAAAGTGGTACTCCATGCAATCTTACCACTTCTTTTACATATATCCTGGCAAGCTGATCCAGAGAGAAATCCTCTCTAATAGCAATGAAGTGTGCAGACTTTGTAAGACGATCAACTATGACCCAGATAGAATTATTGTCTTTGGATGTTTTAGGAAGTCCTGTGACAAAGTCCATAGTAATGTTTTCCCATTTCCATTTGGGTATGGGAAATGGTTGTAAAATCCCCTTAGACTTCTGTCTCTCAGCTTTAACTTGTTGACAAACCAAGCATTGAGAGACATATTCAGCAACATCTCTTTTCATGCCATCCCACCAGAAGTACTCTTTCATGTCCTTATACATCTTCGTGCTTCCAGGATGAATAGAGAATGAAGAACTATGAGCCTCATCCAGCAGCTCCTTCTTTAACTCGGGGATGGGAGGAACACAAACCCAATTCCTAACCATTATTATCCCATCACAATCAAAATTGAATTCAGGAACATTTCTCACCTTCTTTTGTAACTCGACATCTTCTTTCTATGCCGCTTTAATCTTCACATGTATAGATGGTTGAACCTTCATTTGAGAAAGATAAGATTTTTCCCCTTCCATTATAATTCCAAGATCCATCCTTTGTAAATCCATAAATAATGGATCTTTTGTGATCCTCATCATGGATAAACTAGCATGGTCTTGTTGACTTAATGCATCTGCCACTTTGTTTGCTTTCCCAGGGTGGTAATGGATTGAGCAGTCATAATCCTTAATCAGCTCCAACCATCTTCTTTGACGCATATTCAGCTCTTTTTGTGTGAAAATATACATTAAACTTTTATGATCAGTATAAATTTTACACCTTTCACCATATAGGTAATGCCTCCAAATCTTTAATGCAAAGATTACCACAGCTAACTCCAAATCATGTGTTGGGTAATTTTTCTCATGGATTTTCAACTGTCGTGAGGCATAAGCTATCACCATATCATTTTGCATAAGAACACACCCCAATCCCTTCTTGGATGCATCACTATAGATCACAAACCTTTCTCCACTACAAGGCAGTGTGAGCACAGGTGCACTGGATAACCTTCTTTTCAACTCCTTGAAAATTTCTTCACATTCCTCTGTCCAAACAAACTTAACTCCTTTCCGAGTCAACTTGGTGAGTGGGTTAGATAATTGTGAAAAATCTTTCACAAAACGTGGATAATATCCAGCCAAACCAAGAAAACTTCGGATCTCAGTTACTGTTGTTGGTCTCGACCATCTTTCGATAACCTCTGTTTTTGCTGGATCCACAGATATCCCCTCTTTTGAGATTATGTGACCCAAAAATGAAACTTTTTGAAGGCAAAATTCACACTTGGTAAATTTGGCATAAAGCTTCTCCTTTCTTAGGGTCTTCAATATAATTCTCAAGTGATCTTCATGCTCTTCCTTGCTCTTTTAATAGACAAGAATATCGTCTATAAAGACTACCAAAAATTGATCACGATAATCTCTAAAGACTCTATTCATTAGATCCATGAAGATAGAAGGGGCATTAGTAAGACCAAATGGCATCTCTATAAATTCATAGTGTCCATACCATGTACGAAAAGCCGTCTTTGTTATATCCGCCCCTTTGACCCTTAATTGATGATACCCTGAACGAAGATCAATCTTGGAAAAGTATTGAGCTCCGCGTAGTTGGTCAAATAGGTCATCAATGTGTGGGAGAGGATATTTTTTCTTGATAGTGATCTTGTTAAGTTCTTGATAATCAATGCAGAGTCTCATTGATCCATCTTTCTTCTTAACAAATAGAACAGGTGCTCCCTAAGGTGACACACTAGGGCGTATGAATCCCTTATTAATATTCTCTTGGAGTTGCTTCTTCAATTCATGCAACTCAATTGGGGCCATTCTATAAGGTATCTTTGAAATAGGCAAAGCACCTGGTACGAGTTCTATTGAAAACTCAACTTCACGATTTGGTGTAAGACCCGGTAATTCCTCCAAAAAGACATCATCAAACTCCCTTACAATGGGAATATTCTTACTTGTGAGTTTCTCACCAACCATTTGAGATAAATAACCTTCATTTAGTGGAATCAATACCCATAAAATGGAAGAAATTTCCACTAGAAGGTTATGTTCATCCTTGCATTGATAGACGATCATAGATTGATCTGGAATATGAAATGTGACTTCCCTTCTTTGGAAATTGATATGAGCTCCATATAAAGAAAGCCAATCCATTACAAGAATCACATCAAATTCCACTATAGGAAGGATCACAAGATTTGAAGGAAGCACTTTCCCACAAACTTCGATCGGAGAAGAATTATAAACTTTTGATGCGACTGTTGTGCCATTAGGTGTTTTCACAGCTAACTCAACATCTAATTGTTGAGTTAATACGGTGATACCCTTAGAAAATTCTTCAGAAATAAAAGAGTGGGTGGATCCAGAATCAAATAAAACATTTGCTACTTTAGAGTGGATGGTAAGTGTACCTTTCACCACTTCGTTATCGTACTCCACATTGCTGATAGAAATTGCATGTGACTTTCCTTGTCTTTAGACTTAAGAGTTTATTGACGTCGACCATCATCATCAACCCTTAGATTTGGGCATTGATTGGCATAATGCCCCATATCCTTGCACTTGAAACATTGAAGTGTAGTAGGTTCATTCTGTGTATCCCTTCCTTTGTCTGCATCATTAGACATCTTCTTCCCATCATCGCGGCATTAAAATGCACGATGACCTTCCTTTCCACATTTGAAACATTTACTTGTCCCTTTAAGACAACTCCCTCCATGTTTCTTTCCACACTTTGTGCATAAGGGAAAGCTCATCTTCTTTTCAGTGTGCTCTTTAGATTTTCCTTTGAATTCCATTTTCCTCTTCTTATCAAACCCATATGACTGATGGGTTACTCCAATCGCCATCTCGACTTTGAGAGCACATCGAACGATTTCCTCGTAGCTATTGAAGTCCCTTATGGCTAACGCCCTTCAAAGACATGGTTTTAAGACACTAAAGAATCGATCGATCTTACTCTCAGGTTGGATAATAATACCAGAAGCGTACCTTGCAAGCCTTGTAAAATTTTCTTCATAGGTACCAACAGATTCATCATCATTTTGCTTCAGTTCAAGAAAATCTTTCTCCATCTTTGTTTAGAGAATACGAGGGAAATACTTATTGAAAAATAAGTTCTTGAACTCGTCCCATTCCATGGACTCAATTTCATCTCTTTGCCTCATATTATTAATAAGATTCCACCATTGATCAACATCTCCTTCCAAACGATACACTACTAGGATGACATTATCATGTTTAGAACATTGAAGAACTGAAAATATCTTTTCAGTAGTACTAATCCATTGTTCAGCAACTAATGGATCAGTAGACCCGCTGAAAGAAGGTGGATGCTGCCTCATGAAGGATTCAACAGAATGTTGCTCCTTCCTTTGCTCGTTTGGAAGTCCTGAATGATTCATAGCTTTAGAAAGTTGTGTGAGCATGGCTACAAGATTTTTCATTCCAGCTCCCATAACGTTTGGTTTCTCAGGGGGACAATCATTGCATTGCCCGTCGCATTCCGCATTAACACGATTCCTTCGGGTTCCAGCCATTGACTAAAACCAAGAAGAATAGTGTGAGAAACACTAATTATAATAGGAAAACCACATAATTCAAGAATAAAATTTTCACACTTAAGGTCTTATCCTAGGTTATTCATGGCCATTTCTAAAACACTAAGATTGTGTTCTATGCTTAGACTTATCCTTATGGTTCTTACTAAGGCTTTCACATCCTAGTTTCCAATGGTTGACTATACCTTTCCTTTGATACCAACTATAACGACCCATACTTTACATACATTGTTAATACTTCAAAATTGAAGCATTCTTATTACAACATATAACAAAACCATGAAAGGACCGTATAGGTATAGTGACTTTAGAAACTGGGAAACATAAACAACTGGTTCATAAAGCATCAACTTTGCCTCCCACTTATTCATCATATCTAGAGTCCCATTTTGGCATATCCTACTTAATAACCTTCTTCCTGACCTGGGGAAAGAAAAAATACAAAAGGGTGAGCTCAAATGCTCAGTAAGGGTAAAAAAAAGAAATATCAATCACATCGTATACAAAAGCACATAACTTTTGGAAATCTTAACCTGAAAAAGAGATCATAAATTCATAACATGGGATAAATCGTGGCAGTGAAATTTAATTAGAGTAATCATAACTTAAAACATGAAACTATGTTGCATACACACATAATCATAGAGAATCATTTCTTGTTAGTCAAGACTCATTGCCAAGACTATCTTAGTGGACAAAGTTCCTTTCTGAACCGAGTCACCCTCGATTCAGTCCTGTTTCACTGAACCGGTATAACCTACCGTTCCATCCATGTCTATCTCATGAGATATAAAATCTTTAGCCAATGCATTGGAGGGATTTATAGGTCCCACCCATCTCATAATGATACCATTCTTATGTGTACCACAAAATCATAAATCATACATCATCTCATAACCCATGTAATAAAAATGGGAATCTTAAACATCGTGACATCATAAAACAATCATATAAGATAAAGGAATTCATAAAAATGTAATTCCATCACAACATAATCAAATAAATGAAATAATAGGGATAAAAACAGAACCCTTTATTATCTTAGATGGAAAATAATTTTGATAAAACAATTGAACTCCATTCTTGAGGAAAACATCCTTTCAAATTCAAAAACATTTTCCTTTCTTAACATGTCATAAAATTTTAAACTAAAAGAAGTTGATTAAAAATAAACTTGAAAACTTGTAAATGAAGCTTCTTGGAAATAATGTTTTAAAAATCCATTCATGCCGTATAAGTTAAAAAAACATTCTTCTCGTACTTTTGTTGGAAAAGTCAAAAAAGTACCTCGTACGAAAAACGACAAAAGATTCCTTTCATATCTTTTACTAAAAACTCACCGAAGGGTAAAATAGGATTTAAACAATTGTATGTGGATGGAAATAATATTACATATTGAGGGAACATGGATGTGGATGATGAAATACACCCCAGAAAATACCAAAGTATAAACAATCTCGGATAAAATGAGATTGTGATATATTCCCTTACCATAGGTCCGATTTGATTTGTACGTGTCCGAAGCTCCTGTATAATGGTTTAAATAATGTTATTGACTTATTACAGAATCATACATATTGATATGATATGATATATGGTCATATTCTTAGCTTCTTATTAGTAATATTTCATTGTTACTTGTTACTCGGGTCTTTATTGCCTTTTGTTCTTATGCGTGTTTTGCCGAATAAATTCTTATTCTTATTTTAAGGTTATAGATACCTTATATCAAGAATGGTATTAGTGTAACATATATCATATTTATTCATTAAATTCATTTATATAATTACTATGTAATGATGATCATGTAGAATGAGACGCATCACATCGTGGAGACGGTATTCCGTACGTACGCACGAGCGATTATATTGTTCCCATGATCGTGGAATTGTATTTAAGTGTATTTATACTATTTCAGTATCAATATCACTTTATAATAATCATATATAGTTACTCATTACACCATTATACCCATCCTTGTAAGGTGATGGTGGAAAATAGATTACACCACGGCGTGGAGACGGTATTCCATACGTACGCACGCGCGGTGATTTCATTTTTCCGTAGGATGGATAGATGGTGAATTAGGGTTGTTTCATATTTATAATAACATATCAGTATTTATTTAATACTGATGTTATTACTTTATCATGAAACAACAAAAGAAGAAGAAGTTGAAGAAGAAAGAAATTGAAAAGATCGGTAATGGATATTACCTCTTCTTTGAAACGCCTCTTTAAATCCTCCACTTAGGGAACTAAGATTGGTCTTTTAAGAAGACCATGAACTCTAGGATTATTATAGGGAAGTGGAGAAGGGATTTTGTCAGGGGTTGGCCGATCTTGAGTGCTCAAATTGGTGTGAGGAGGAGGGGGAGGAGGTGCCTTTTTATAAGGGAGGAGAGGGGCACCTTAGGAATATCTCAAAATATTATTTTATATTAAAGTCAAAATCGGTTTATAATGGTTCTAAAGGGTCTTATTTCGAAGGTAAAGTGGGTATGGGTCGAAATCCTATCAACCAATAGGATTTAGACAAGTTTAGGTTATTATTTTATCCTTATCAATTAGATTTAACTCTAAGTTAAATAATTTAACTTTTACCGTGACTTTTTGTTTTCTTACACTATATGGTTAATACACTTACTATAACATGCCAAAAGAACCCCAAGTTGTTTATTATTAATATATATATCCTTATCTAAGTCATTTGGCCGAACCGTAGAATTTTAGGAATAAAATAACAATTAATAATATAATATTTGTTTTAAAAACTATTTTGTGTCAATTTTGACACTATTTGATATATGATTTTTTTGAAACTCTTAACAGAATTATATGTTCGAACCAAGTTGATTAAATCCACAATAATATATCATAGTAACCTATAAAATTAGTGGAATTCATAAAAAGTCTCAAATTTAATTTATTTGAGCATTTATAACATCAATTATGTTAACATTTCCTTAAAAGGGTAATTACTGCATCATCGTTTTTTCATAAAAAAATTAATTTATTTAAAGTCTCAAAATTATAAATAAAATATCATTATGTAGGAAATCATTTTATCTTTCTAATGAATATTTATAGTCGAATTTATCTTATGTATAACCCCATATTAAAAATGTATTAGTTATTAAACTTTGATTTTAACTATTTTAACTATTCATTAAATAAAATAATATTAAATGTCATAATCTAATACAAGTGGAACTAAATGGTCATATTATATTCATAAGGTTGTTTTTGGTCGAATTACACTTATCCAATAGAATTAGGACATGTGTTAGGGTAATAGTAATATCATATTTACCCTTAATTACCCTATTTACTATTAACCGCGGGAAAAAAAAATAAAAAGTTACTATTCACCAAAAAATATTTTCATCTCATTCAACCACATTTTAGTCCTTTATATTAACCGTGTGTCTCGGATTTTTGAAATTCCATTCACAGAAGAGGAAAAATTAAGTTTTATGAAAAATTAAGTTTTTTTAACTACCACTTAGTGGTTTCACTATTCATCAAAAATTGAAAGTTTTCAGAAAAATACCAAAATTTCACCCTAGGCTAATTTCGATATTCTGAATCCAAAAATGAAGTCCATTTTGAAAAATAAAATTTATAAAATTTCCAAAAGTGGTTATTACTATTCATAACGGCTAGTTTTAATAATATTTTAATAGCATATCGTTGTTTAGTGAAACACGGTATTGCGTACGACGGAAGCTATCGAGGAAGGTCGCGATTTCGTGTAAAGAAAGCCAAGAAAGTATTGTGTAGAAAAAGAATCCTTTGATGATTTATATAACATAAAAGTCTCGGGTGTTACAGTTCATTCACATTCAAACCCATCCCTGCAGCCCCACTGCCAACCACCAACATAGCATTCACGCCAACCCACAACCAATCCAACCGCAACCCCGCTGCCCACCCGATCCACAACAACCCGCAATGCACCCCCATCACATAAATAAACCCTAACCATCACTCAAAAGTTTATTATTTCAGTTTTGTTCAAGTGGGGTGATCAGAAAAGGGTTTCGGTTATTCATTTAAACAACCAACTTTACGTGATTAACCAATTCCCACATTCCACAAAGTTTCCATCCATAAACGGTCAAGAATGATATGTCATCATTTAAATGTGCAAGCAAAGGCCCCCAACAACCGTGATTTTCAGTAGTCATAAGCCTATTCAATTCAAAACATAACAATAGGATAAATAAATATAAACATAATAACTTCCCCATCCCAGTTCTTTAAGCTAGTTATTATCGTTATTAAACAGGTTCAAAGTGTTTCATGTAAACAAGAGGGAACCCACCTCACATGATACACAATTTAGAGAGACAAAGGTAAGATCCCCAACTCAACAGGTTCTGATCACAACGCTCACCCAGATCAACTTTAGAAGATGTTCATCTGCGCCGGTCGTTTCTAGAAAAACCTGGAAAAACATACTCATGTGGGAACTGGGAGGGAAAGGCCGAGGGGAAGACAACAGATCCAAGATCAGAAGTTCCGCCTCGTCGTTACGATCTCGTTTCCGCTGACGGATCGTAAATCGGAGCATGGACGAAGAAGTTATGGAAGAAAAGAGCCTTGGAGTCACTTGGGAGAGCTCTGCTCAAAAGAATGTGGAGGAGAGGAATGATTTGAAAAGGAGGGGAGGCCCCCTCCTTTTATAGGTGAGAAAAACAAAAGTACATGGTGTGTAATTTCTAGTACATGGTCTGTACTCGACCATTTCACACAGTCACCACGAGGCTTCCAACACGGCCTTCAACACGGAATGCGACTGTTGACTGGTCAACACACAGTTTGAAGGCAACGCGTACGCGGGGAGGAACTACACGGTGTGTAGGATGGGATACATGGAGTGTACTAATTTATTTCACACAGCAAGGACACGACTTCAACACGAGGTATACCCGATGAGGTGGTACACGACGTGTAGTTACAAAATTCTAAAAAGTGTGGGAAAAGTCCATTTTACCCTCCAGAACACTTCATGACCTTCTTTTCGACAAAGGAATGGGCTGGAGAGGTTCTTTCCATTACATCAGATGCCTCTTAAAACATTCTCATCCCTGAGAATTCAGAAACCAACCCAGAGGAACCCATCAAGATACCTCTTAGGGCTCTCGTTATAACATGAACCCATCTAACAACCCTAATCATATGTGTTAGGAATTCCTTCTCCTATGTCGAGATATTATCCGCTTTAGGGAGCACTGACTCACCTACACAGGTTTAATCACATCCTTATTAATGCATGTCAATTAATAATTGGGTCTTCCCACTTCCATAAATTAGTATTTTTCAACTTTCACTGCCCCCAAAACCATACAACCAACACACTACCCGAACACGTGGTTTGGGGAAATTCCTTCTCCCATGTCGAGATATAATCAGCTTTAGGCGGCACTGACTCACCTGCACGGGTTCAATCGCGTCCGAATTAATGCGTCTCGATTAAGGATCAGTTTTTTCCCTTTCCACACACATCCGGACATTTTACACACTTCCAGTGAACAAGGAAACAAAAATTCTCACAACTGAGAAGCCAAGCCTTTCATATATCAAAGGTATAGAGTATAACATCAAAACAAAGCTCAGAAGAACAAAGCAAAACACAAGTCAAAACAACTCTGGGTACTGAGCGTGCATCTGATCCTCCCGCTCGAGTGTGCTCTCCTCGAGGCTGCCATGCCTCCACCACACACAAACCAAGGTGATGGTTCATACATGGAGCACCTTCTCTATACGATCCTCGATTCTGACTTGTTGTTCCTCGAAGGTCTCGTCGTCTCCAATATCTATCTCTCCCTAGTCAATAATTTGAGAGTCATTGTGTAAGTACCGACGAAGCAGGGAGACATGGAAGATGTCATGAACCTCCTCCAACTGAGGTGGCAAGGCAAGCTGATATGCCACCTCGCTGACTCACCTCACCACCTCGAAAGGTCCAATGAACCTAGGGGAGATGTTACTCCCTTTCCCAATCCTCGGTTTCCCCCATCGAGGGGAAACCATTAAGAACACATGATCTCCCACCACGAACTCCAACGACCTCCTTCGACGATCACCGTAAGACTTCTGTCGGTCCTGAGATGCTTTCATCCTCTCACGCACAAGCTGGACTTTCTCTGTGGTGATCTGTACTACCTCTAGCATAAGAGCACCTGTCTCACCAACCTATGCCCAATGAATGGGTGAACAACATGGTCTTCTATAAAAACCCTTAAAAATTTTCAGGCCAATAGTTGTGTGTAAGATGTTGTTGTAGGAAAACTCTACTAAAGGCAAGTGTCGCACCCATGATCCTCCGAAATCCAGAACGCATGCTCGCAGCATGTACTCCAACGTCTGGATAGTCTGCACTATCTTCCCATCGTTCTGGAGGTGGAAAGTAGTGCTAAGTCATAGCTGGGTTCCAAAAGCATGATGTAACCCCCTCCAGACTCATGAGGTAAACCATGTATCCCGATCTGAGACGATAGTCTTCAGAAATCCATGCCAACGCACCACCTCGTCATCGTACCTCTGGGCTAAGGTACTCACCGGGACTGAAACCTTAATTTCTAAGAAGTGAGCTGATTTCGTCAGTCGATCCACCACTACCCAGATAGCATCATAACCCCCCTGAGCTCTGGGTAGTCCTGTGACAAAGTCCATTGAGATGTCATCCCACTTACACTCGGGGACATATAAAGGATGCAGCAAACCACTGGGAACATGGTGTTCAGCCTTCACTTGCTGACACACTAGGAACATAGCCACAAACTCTACCACTGCCCGTTTCACCCCGGCCCACCAAAATTGTTCCCTCAGGCCTTGGTAGATTTTTTAAACTCATGGATGTACCGCCAAGGGTGATCCATGGAACTCACGGAGGACTCCCTCACACATAGCCAATAGAACAATCAAAGATCCATGAAAAAGCATCTGATGTCATCTATCCTCTGACCATCATTCTGGAGCATTTCCTGGATTGATATGATCCTGCATTACTTCTGCCGCGATGTCTCCCCACTAAGACTCTCTCACCAACTGCAACAAGGAGGAAAACACTGTCATCTGAAACAAACAGCCAATAACACCCTCTACACTTGCACCCAAGTCCAAGGCATCCAACTCTCCATTTGCTCTCCAAGCATCAGCGGATTCCCGAACCACTTCCTTATGTGACTTCCTGCTCAGGGCATCAGCCAAAACATTGCCCTTACCTTCAGTGTAAAAGATCTCGAAGTCATAGTCATGGAGAAACTCGACCCATCTCCACTATCGTAAGTTCAAGTCACACTGGGAGAAGATATAACCTAATATCTTGTGATCTGAGAAGACCACAAAGCACTCCCAAAAGAGGTAATGTCGTCAAAATTTAAGAGTGAACACTGCTGCTGCAAGATCTAGGTCATGGGTGGCATATTTACGCTCGTGAGGTCACAACTGCCTAGACCCATAACAGGTCACACCCTCCTTCTGCATCAGTAAGCACCCCAAACCAAGGCCATAAGCATCAGAAAGCACCGCGTACAACAACCCTTCCTCTGGCAACCTGAGTACGGGATCACCGACCAACTTCTCTTTCCGGTAGTCGAAAGCTTTCTGGAACTGCTCGCTCCATAGGATGACCTGGTTCTTCCTAGTCAAAGCCTTCAATGGAGCAGCATCTCGAGAGAAGTCTGAAACGAACCTCCGATAATAAAATGCCAACCCCAAGAAACTACGAACTTCTACCATGCTCTTGGGTGCCTCCCAAGAAACAAATACCTCCATCTTTGACGATTCCACTGACACTCCATGCTGAGACACTACATGCCCATGGAAGTGTACTTCTTGTGTCAAGAACTTACACTTTGAAAATTTTCCATAAAGATGGTGGTGTCAAAGGACTTCCAAGACTGCCTTGAAATGCTCAACATACTCCTCCTCTGATCTTGAGTAGATTAGGATATCATCGATAAACACAATGATGAACTGGTCCAGAAACTCTCAGAAGACAAGGTTCATAAGTCCCATGAACACAGCCGGTGCATCTGTAACTCCAAAACTGCATCACTACAAACTCAAAATGCCCATAAATGAACCTACAAGCCATCTTCGAGATGTCACTGTACTTTACCCTAAACTGATGATATCCAGATCATAGATCAATCTTAGAAAACCAACCTGCTCCCCGCAGCTGGTCGAAGATATCATCTATCCTTGGAAGGGGGTAACGGTTCTTGACTATTACATGATTCAACCTTTGGTAGTCTATGCATAATCTGAGACCACCATATGTCTTCTTTACGAACAAAACTAGAGCAACCCATGGTGACACGCTGGGTCGAACAAAACCCTTCTCCATCAGATCATCAATCTGATTCCGCAACTCCCACATCTCCGAATGTGCCATCCAATAAGGGGCCATTGAAATTGGATAGGCACCAGGCTGTAAGTCTATCCCGAACTCAACGTCACATCGGGGGGGGGGGGGGGGGGGTATAGTCACAACCTCCTTGGGAAAATCATCGAGGAACTCCACAACAACCTCTAGGACATCCATCATCTCTGTATCAGCTGGAACCACTGATAACCCACCTAAAAAAGAAAGGAGAGGCTTCACATGTGGGCTTACCACCTGATAGCTCCTCTCACCAACAAAAGATACACGCTGCCCATCCACGTCGGAGAACATGACCCTTATTTGGAAGCAGTCGATAACGGTACTAACAGAAAACAACCAGTCGATGCGTAGGATGACATCATATGGCAGCATCTATAGCAAAATAAGTTCCCCACTAGATCGATGCGGTCCCAATGTCAGCCCACATCCCCAACAAACACAAGATATGTTAGTCTGGCCTCTAACTGGTGTACTCTGCACCAGGGGTACGGAAAGTCTCTCTACGTCTAAACCCAAAGCATAGGCTAGATCGGGTGAAACAAAGGAGTGCGAATCTCCTGAATTTAAAAAAACATAAATGAGAGCATTTAAGTAAAACTGAAAACATCTCTCTTAATCTCTGGCCTTTCTAGGGTTGCCACTTCTATTGCGTGCAACTATCCACATCCCACTCCTCTTCCTTTCTATTGATGTCCAGGTGCCATAGTTGATTAGTAAACAAGGAACGTCTAAGCCCATGTAGCAAGTAAATTTTCTCAAGGTTTAATTTTATCATTTAATTTAGATTTATTTCCCAGTACACCCAAATCAAGTAAAACGCAAATCATGATGATGGAAGTACATTTCCTAGGGTCTCTACCCTAAAATCAATGTAGTCTTACTTGGTTGTTGGGAAATCTCGGAGTCCTTGCATCGGATCACGGGGGGAGGGATAAAATCTTGTGTCCTAGCCTCTCTTCCCTGGCCTATGTCACGCACCAAGATCAGCCAACACTATTTCCCTACCATCCCATGCAATCCTCACTAATCACAACTCCAGACTCTATCCTATCTCTCAACCATCAACTCCAATACGATTCTGTCATGACCCCCTCCCACCAAAGATGCCCCTCCTGAGCTGGAAATGGTGAAAGGGAGATAATGAACCCCTGAGTCCCGCCTCCATTAGGCCCCGGAGTGGCGACTAGAACCAAGGGTATGAGTTTTCCCAAATATGTGATGCATTAACATTTTTTTTATTTAAGATCAGGAAATAGGATGTGTCAAACACCAAAGGAAAAAAGGAACAAGTAAATAAACCCAAACCAATCCCACATGAATGTTTAAACAGTTCTGAAACAATGTACAGGTACAATAAAAGCACCAAAGTAAGATACAAAATAAAACAAAAACTACAACCAGAAAAACTCCAACACCCAACTATAAAGGTCCCGTACGGTCCCTGAAATCCTCCTGAAAACCTAAAAGAAAACATAGGGTGAGCATACAAGTATACTCAGTAGGGAAACCTAGAGCTCTCGTGCACAAGTGGGGAGAAATCCTAATCTCCTGTGGGAACAACAGAAGAAACCAAAACCTAGAAAAGAGTCCTATCCACCCAACCTCACCATCCATGCTCACCAAAAACACAAAACAACAGGTAGTATATATAATAACAAGAGTATTGTGTACCCCACACCATTTTCCACTAGTTAGTCTCTCTTCCTAACGGAGAACATCCTGGCGCTACCACACTCTTTCCGCTCGTACACATATGGGCCTCACAACCACATATCTTTCCCGCACACACTTGGGCCTCACAAACACATATCCCGCCCGCACACACCTGGGCCTCACAACCACATATCCCACACCCACACACCTGGGCCTCACAACTACATATCCCGCCCACACACACCTGGGCATCATCCCAATGATTCTTTGGAAATAGTAAACCTGCCTGAAGAGTCTTGGGCTAACCCCCCCCCCCAACCGAAACCTACCTGAAGAGTCTTAGGTGTAAGGTCACCTCAAGCCATCACAACCTATGGAAGAAGGAGAAATAAGGAGATATTAACTAAGGGGAAAACACCCTCCCCCATGAAATGGGAGTGTTCAGCACTAAGTGCTCAACATGGGTGGGGTGTGACAAAAACACAAATATACAGATATATATATGTATACCAAACACACAGCCCAACCTATGGCTTCTAAATAGAGGAACGGAGCTCATACATCGGCACCGCTATGTAGAAGCATGCATAAAACAAACAATACCAACCCCATTTAAGTTTTCATGTTTCAACAGAATTAGTATATTAGTTCCTGAACTACTGGGCAAATATCCACAACCAAACATATCAATCTTTTGTAAAACATATTTCTGCCATCCACAAATCAAGTTAAGAAAACACAAGCAACACAAGAAGTCCCACCTAATTAACCATCCAACCCCGTTGATTATTATTCTCATTCCCTTACCATGACCCTCCATTCATTAATTATTTCACATTAATTTTTCATTCACAACCCATAGTTCATTCACATTCAAACCCATCCCTGCATCCCCACTGCCAACCACCAACATAGCATTCACGCAAACCCACAACCAATCCAACTGCAGCCCCACTACTCACCCGATCCACAAAAACCCACAAAATACACCCTTCACATAAATAAACCCTATCCAACACTCACATGTTTACTATTTCAGTTTTGTACAACCAGGGTGATCACACAGGGGTTCTGGTTATTCATTTAATCATCCAACCTTACGTGATTAACCAATTCCCACATTCCACATAAATTCCATCCATAAATGGTCTAGAATGATAGGGAAGCGTTTAATTGCACAAGAAAAGGCCCCCAACGACCGTGATTTTCAGTAGGCATAAGCCTATTCAATTCACAACATAACAATAGGATAAATAAAGATAACCATAATAACTTCCCCATCCCCATTCTTTAAGCCAGTTATTATCTTTATTAAACAGGTTCAATAGTGTTTCACATAAACAAGAGGACACCCACCCCACACGATACACAACTTAGAGAGACGATGGTAAGATCCCTAACTCAATAGGTTCTGATCACAACGCTCCCCCGGATCAACTTTAGAAGACGTCCGTCGATGCCCGTCGTTTCTGGAAAAACCCGGAAAAACTACCTAGGGTGGAAAATCGGAAGGAAAGGCCAAAGGAAAGTCATTAGATCCAAGCTCAGAAGTTTCTCATCGTCGTTACTATCTCATGGCCACTGATGGATCGTAAATCGGAGCTCAGATGAAGAAGTTATGGAAGAAAAGAGCCTTGGAGTCTCTTGGGAGAGATCTGCTCAAAGGAATGGGGAGGAGAGGAGTGATTTGAATAGTAGGAGATGCCCCCTCCTTTAATAGGTGAGAAAAACGAAATTAC
Organism: Viscum album; assembly: GCA_963277665.1. Classification (NCBI taxonomy): domain Eukaryota; kingdom Viridiplantae; phylum Streptophyta; class Magnoliopsida; order Santalales; family Viscaceae; genus Viscum; species Viscum album. The sequence continues at coordinate 962,000,166 of OY728130.1, forward strand.
ATGGCGTGTACTCGGCCATTTCACACGGTCACCACACGGCTTCCAACACGGCCTTCAAAGAGGAACACGGCCATTGACTGGTCAACACACGGTTTGAGGGTAACGCATATGCAGGGAGGAACTACACGACGTGTAAGATGGGATACATGTCGTGTACTCATTTATTTCACATGGCAAGGACACAGTTTCAACACGGGGTATACCCAGCGAGGTGGTACACGGAATGTACTCACACTACACGGTGTGTAGTTACATAATTCTGAAAAGTGTGGGAAAATTCCATTTTACCCTCCAGAACAATTCATGACCTTCTTTTCAACAATGGAACGGGCCGGAGAGGTCCGGGCCCTTACAATCATTTAGGTCTATTGTCTTTGTAAATTAACAATCATAAATAACCAGTTCCTAAAATATATACATAATCTCTCACTTATTTCTTCATAACTAGAACCCTTAAGTCATATCATAGTTAATACATTTCTTCATAACATATGGAAAGTAAACATGCTAAAAGGGTAATCTTAGAACCTCAGAAAAAATGAAAAAGGGATATATCATTTATCACATAATAATATCATGATAATAAGGGTATAATAATGTGATATTAAAACTTTAAAACCTACCATTCATAAAAAGATCACAATCTTAATCCATCAAAACATCTTGGATTTTCATAATACATGATCTATTAAGAAATCAAAGAACATGAACCATGAAATCTTAACATGTGTATAAGAAATTGATTTTCGGTATACCCATAACCATAGAAAAAGATATCCTTAGAATTCCGGGATCATTGAAAAGGATATCATAATAAAATGAGTTCACTCCCCAAACTATTATAGTAGTCGAGGTGCACTCTGATGAATATCATAGTTGATATATTCCTCAAATTAACTACGTTTACTCCCAATTCTATTCCTTTTTATCTCATGTTATATCTACCTTCAACCTTTTAATTGGGGGAGGATATAGGTCTTACCCATCACACAATAAAGATCATATATATATATATTCCAATGTAACAAAAATAATTTATCATATCAAAACCCATGGAATAAAAATGGGTTTCATAAACATTTCATCATTTTATCATAGCATAGCACATAAAAAAGAAATGGGTTTCATAAACATATTGTCATCGAAAACATAAACCATCTAGAAAAAGGATGGGGATGGTATCTTTGGATCATATAACATGTAAATAACAATTTAAATCAAATTATATTTTCTTTGATAAATAATCATATCATTAGAATATCATTGAAACATTCTTGAGGGAAATAACCTTTCCATTTTGAAATAAATTATTTAAAAAATGAAAAAATATAAAGGAAAATATTTTCATTAATAAAAACCAAGTAAACTTATAAATAAATATTCAAAGAAAAAACTAGCCATGACCATGGGAAAAGGCACTCATGTTGTAAAGTTATCGAATAAATAAAATTATTTAAGGGAAAAATGTAATAAAAATATTGGGGTGTTACATTCTAAACCTCCTAAAATTAATTTCACAAGCTCAATTTTTCATTATAACATGGATATATTATGATAATTCTACCTCATCACATCCTTAGATTCCTACATAGCTTCTTCAAATTTTTTGTTTCACCAAAAAACATTAACCAAGTGAGTAGTCTTTTCTATTAAAACTTTCCCTCAATAATCCAGAATCTCTATCAGTTTTACTTCATAATAAATATAATACTCAAGTGGTTTGATCTCTAAGATTATTACATGTGAAGAATTAAGAATGTACTTCCTCTGGAGAGATATATGGAACACCTCATGAACTTGAGAGAGATTCAGAGGAAACACCAATCAATAATTTATAGACTCGATGTAATCAATAATATTGAAAGTACTAATAAACATTGGGTTTATATATAAATTATTTCAAAATTCCATCACCCTATTCCATGGATATATTCATAGGAATTCCTTTTCACTAAAATCAATCTCTATATCTTTCTGATGATTATCATCAAAAAAAATTCAACTCTTAGCTACTCCTATGTGTTGTTGAATGACTAAAACCTAATTTTCCATTTCTCAAGCTGGAAGAGGTCCAAATAAATTTATTTATCCAATACCATTAAATTATTTTGGAGTCTTTAAATTCCTACCATAGAGTGATTCATAACTATCCATCTTAACGCTTGAGTGAAACCTGTTATTAAATGAAAATTCAACAAAGAATGAAGATGATCCCTACCACCATTGAAATCAATAAGGACTGATTTCATTATGTTTTTTTTTGGGATTGAATACTTTTTTATTCTGAATATTTTTCTATGGATGATAATCAGTGATGAAACATAACTATGCATCTAAGGATTATAGAGGACTTCTCCAAAACATTGATGAAAACCTTGGATCCAGATCAGATAAATTGATGGTGCTCTACCATGAAATCTTACCATTTTTTTAATGTGTAACTGAGTAAGTTGATCAAGATAGAAATATTCTATATTTGTAAAAAATTTCACTAAGTTTATAAGGAGAACAACTACAAACCAAATTTTATAAGACCCTTTAGATGTTTTGGGGAGTCCAACGATAAAATCCAAGGGGGTGTTTTCCAATATCCATTTAAGAATGGTTAATGGTTTTAACATCCCCAGAGACATCTACATTCTTAGGGTGCTAATTTATTTAGTAGTCATAATATTAAATCTTCTCCAACAATCTTATTTGAGGAATGTTTATCTATATTTAATTAATATACTTTAAATTTTTTATTAGTATATATTTCACACCTTTATCCATAGATATAATGCCTCCATATCATTAATTCTAAAATTACTAAAACTAAATCCTGTTCATTAGTAGGTTAATGTTTCTCAAGGACCTCCAATTCTCGGGAGGCATAATCAATAACAATATTGTCCTGTTTGAGTATGCATCCCAATAATTTCTATATTGTATCACTATAAATTATAAACCCATCTCTATTACATGGTATTGTAATCATAGGTTCACAAACTATCCTTCTTTTGAGTTCCTTAATAAATTACTCAAATTTCTCCATGAAAAGGAACTTTTTAACTTTCAAATTTAACTTGGTGATCAGATTTGAAAGTTATGAACAAATATCTACAAAACCCGGATAATATCCATCCAAACCAAGAAAAATATAGATCATAAAGATAGTTGTCTGTTAGGTATAATGTTTAATAACATATTTCTTTGAATGTTATAATGATATATCATAACATGAGATTATATGATCCAAAAATGAAACTTTATGTAACCGAATTTCACACTTGGTAAATTGGGTAAAAATATTATCATTCCTTAGGGACTTAATCACAATAGTCAAGTGATCTTCATGATCTTAATTTATATTTTATTATATAAGATTATCATCGATAAAGACTACCACAAAATGATTAAAGTTACATCTAAATACATTATTCATTAAATCCATGAAAATAGCATGGGCATTAGTAAGACCAAATGGTATCAGAATAAATTCATAGTGTCTATAACATGTATGGAATGTTTTCAGGTGTATATCCTCCTATTTACACCCAATTGTTGATATTCTGAATAAATTTCATTTTTGAAAAAGGATTGAGCACATCATAGTTGATCAAACAAGTCATCAATATGAAGAGGATGATAATTTTCTTGATTTTGATCTTGTTATGTTTTGAATAATCAATGTAAAGGCTCATTGATACATCTTTCAACTTAAAAAACAAAAACTATACACCTCAAGTAGACACACATGATTGAATTAATCATTTTTTAGTATTCTCCTAGAGTTTCTTCTTCAATTATTGTAACTCAATCTTGGTCGTTATATATGTAGTCCTGGAAATGGGTGTACCACCAGGTGTAAGTTATATTTGAAACTCAACTTCTTGATTCAGTGGAAAATCGGGAAACTATAATAGAAATACATAACTAAATTCAATAAAAATAGTCATATCTTCAATTTTTACTTTCACCCCATCCATCTAGATAAAAACCCAATTTGAATAGGAATCATGACCCATACGGTGGATGCAATTTACATTGAAGTCCATTTCTTCATCACATTGAAAGGCGATCATAGGTTGGTTTGGAATATCAAATGTAACATTCCTTATTTTGAAATTGATATGGGAATTACATGATCAAATCCAATCAGTGCCAATATTAAGATCTAATTCAACTAGAGAAATAATTAAAATATTTTCTGGATGCAAATTACCAAAACCATCAACTAAAGAGGAATCATACACTTGGGATGAGATTATCTTTCCATTAGGGGTTTTAACTACTACTCATCATATAATTATTGTGGTGGTACTGTGATACCATTAGAAATGCATTTAGAAACAAGTTAGTAGGAAGATCGTGAATCAAATAATATATTATTAGTTTTAGATTTGACAATAAGTATACCTTTCACCATGTTGTTATCATACCTGTCATTAAAAATAGTGGTCATATAAGATTCTTCTTTGTCTATGGGTTTAATGGGTTTTTGTCTTGATCATCATCATTAACCTTTTTAATTGTGAACTAGTTAACATAATTCTCAAAATCCTTGAATTTAAAACACCAAAGTGTGTGTGGTGCATTCTATGAAACCATATCTCTATTAACATAATTAGATAAAGTTTTTCCATTACATTGACATTCAATTTATAGTGACTTAATTTCCACACATAAAATGATTACTAGTTCCATTAAGAAGATTTCCATCATGTTTCATTCCACACATCGAGCAAAAATGAAGTCTCATATTTTTTCCTCTATAGTTTTTTGGGAATTTAATTTTAATAATAATTTTATTTCCCTATCAAAACTGTGAGATTAATGGGTAAATCCAATCTCCATCTCCACCTTGATATCACATCCAAATACTTATTCATGGATACTGAATTACATTTTGGATAACACCGTTTAGATTCTTTTTTTATGCCACAAAATAATTAATCAATCATACATTGAGGTTGGATGATAATACCATAAGTTTACCTTTCAAGAATTTTTAAATTTTCCTCGTAAGTACCAATAGATTTACTATCCCTATGAATTAACTAAAAGAATTAGTTCACTATTTTCATGTGAATAATTAGTGTAAAGTACTAATTGATAATTAATAATATCAATTCATCCCACTCTATATATTCAATTTCTTCTTGTTCTCTCACGCTCATGATAAGATTAAAAAACTGAAATACTTCACCTTTCAAATGTTAAATAGGAATAAAAAAATTATCATGTTTTGAACACTAAATAATGGAATATAAATTTTCAATGGGACTAGTCCATTACTCACTGACTAGTGGATGAGTGGACCCACTAAATAAATGTGGGTGTTTCCTAAAGAGGGGCTCAATATAAGGTTGTTCGCTACTTTTCTCATTTAGAATATCTGTGTGATTCCTATCTTGTGAATGTTTTATAAGTGTAAAAATAAGATTTTGAATTCCTACTCTAGTAATATATAGTATCTTAGAAAGAGAGTCATTTCATTGTCCATGACATTCAACCTTAAATGATTCGTTTGGTTTCTATCCATCAACTAAAAACAAAATCCTAGTTTTACCAATAATTATCATAGTGGGAAGACACATATTATTAGGAATTATTTTTAGGATGTATAAATCATGACACCTTCATCTATAACACCTTAGATTTAACCTATTACATTTATGATCACTACTAAATCATTAGGATTTTATATTACACATACACTTATACCTTGGATTTTTACTAAACGTTTCACATCCATGTTTCCAAAAGACAACTAAACCTTAATATGATACCAACTATAGAGTCCCATAAATTTCCTATATAGGTATTACATATTAATAATTAAATATTATTTATGAAACATAATGATCCACTCCATAATCATTTAGTAAAAGTATATTTGGAAACATAAAAACATAAAATTATTGTTTTTAAAGTATCTACATCTTCTCAATCTTATTTCATTATAACTAGAACCATCATGAGACTAATCATACTTAATACCTTTCTTTATAACCTGTGGAAAGAAAACATAATCTAAGGTTGATCTCATATTCTAACTAATGTTAAACATGGTATAAATCAATGATTACAATATCATAACATGAGAATAAGGGTATAAGAACCAGATCCTAAAATTTGAAAATCATACCCTATATTAAAATGGTCATAATGTTAAGTCACAGAATAAATATTAGTAATTCATAACACATGAATCATAATGGAATCATATAATATGAATCGTGAAATATTAGAATTGGAAAAAGACAGTGATTTTTATCATACACATAAGCATAGAAAATCATTTCCATAATAATAAAGGAAAATTTCCAAGACTCTCATAATGGAGTGGGTTCAATCTCAAAACCATCATAGTAGTTAAGGTTCAATTCAAAGACTATTATAGTATATATATTCCCTTAATGAAATAGGTTTACTCTCTATTCTAGCCCTATTTATCTTGTGAGATATTAATCATTACCCAAGGCATTTAAGGGATATATATATGTACCACACATAAAAAAATGAAAATCATATATATATGTTCTACAATACTATTAGAATTTATCAAATCAATACATAAGAAAAATTAATGGGATTGATTAATATTTAATCATAGAATAACTCAAGGAAAATAAATAGGTATAATAAAAATTTAATAATTTCCATATAGCATAACATAGGGAAAAGAAATCGGTTTCATAAACATCTTTTCATCATAAACATAAATCGTCCATAGAAAGAATAAGGATGTTATCATTATATCATATCCACTATAAATAATATTTTAAATCATGGTTTCATCTCATTGATAAATTGATGTACCATTAAAATATTATTAAAATATCTTTGATGAAAATAACCTTTCCACATTGAATTAAATTATATAAAAATATTTTCAAAAATAAAGGAAAATAATATATTTGAAAAGAAAAATCTAGAATTTTTATATAAGCTTCAAAACAATTTTTCATACTACCAGGAAAAGGATCTCATGTTGTTTAAGTTTAAAAAATCATTTCACACTCTAAAAATGGTTAAATAGTACATCATTAAGAAAATGACCAGAATATTCCATTCGAATAATTTTGTAAAAAGTAAAATATGGGTAACTATGAATATAAAAAATCTTATGTGATTAATAAAAACATTATTTAAATTTTTTTTGGCAAATATATATTTGAAAGAAAACCCCTTTTTCGATCCAAGAGAAAAATAATGTTAATTTTGCATAAAAACATATTTTCGGTCTCATGAGTACACAAGGGAAAAAATGATTGTAAAAAATTTATTTAAATAAATAAATAAATCAGAATAAAATTCATTATAATATTGATAGTTTGATCGTATTATTAAATCATTATAACTCAATCATAAACAATGATATTGTAACATAAAACCATTACCTCGAGTTGGGCTTACTTCAGGTGAAATTTAACCTCATGTATAAAAATTATAAACTTATTATAATTCAATGAAAGATTCATGTTTATACTTATAATATCATATATAATAACTTTATAACATTTCAACATCCTCTTTTATCAATCATTCCTTATTAATAATGTCATTTTGGGTGTTAGTTATGTTTTTTGTGATTTGTATTTTAATTAAGTAGTTCCATTACATAAACATTTATCTTGTTAGCATCCTAAAAATGGTATTAATTATGATATAAATATCATATATATTCATTACATACATAAATTCAAATCTCAAAAAAATCATCATTCTCATCCAAGTAAAATGTAATTGAAAGTTGAATTTTTTCCCTTTGTGGAGGTGGTAGTCCTCACGTACGCATGAATGATGTTATCATTTCCAATTTTTTGGGTGGTAAGTAAGAGGATGTTATATAATAATTGAATAAGTGATATTATTTCATAGATATAATATATAAACATTAAACCCAACATAATACCCCTCAATAACATATAGTGATGAAAAATTAATAGTATCGATATGTAGAGATGTCAAGTTGTACGTAAGCACAAGTGATACTTTCACTTCTAGTTTTATTAGTAATGAAATTTTATAATGTTTTTTAAAATATATAATAACATTTTAGAATATTTATTATAAAAAATTTATTATTTAATTATATATATAATAGATTTAGATGAGATAAATAAGAGTATAAATGAAATTGATCTGTTAAGATGATTACACCTTATTCGAAATGACTCATTTAGATATCTTCTAAAGATAACTAGGGTAGGTATTTTGGGAATATCATAACATCTACTATCTGAATATAGATGTTTTGAAGATAAATTTTTGTTAGTTTGAAGGATCTACGTTTTTTAAAGAAGTGTATGAGGAGGTGCACATTTTTTATTAAGGTGAGATGAACATTTGAAATATATCAAAAGATTACAATATAATAAATCCATTATCAATAAAAATAAATACAAATGGATATAAATTAAATCATAAGGTATGGAAGTGTTGTAATCCCCTAAACCTATATAATTTGAACATGTTTTGGTATCATTTTAAACCTTATCGTGTTGACTACCCATTAGTTAACCAATTTTAGTTTTAACAAAGGTAACAAATTTTTCATTATAAAAGGGTTGTAATTTTTACTTATAATGAAAAAATGGACCATAAATGGAAACTTTATTCCATTTGGGACCATATAATATTAAAAATGTAATATTTAAATAATAATAATATTACTAAATAATTTAATAAAATATTATTTTGATAATATATCATTAGTGTCACATTTGATACAATTCATTTATTTGGATTAAATTAAATAATGAAAATTCTTTTGTTTGAATATAATATTTTACAACAACACTAATATGTCATTTACACCTATAAAATTCGTTTAACACTATTAATTACTCAATTTTTATCACTTTTTATGTTTTCAAAATCATTTCTTTTTCATTCCATTAGTTGAATAAATATTGTTTTTTGTGTGGAAGAATTTAAGATAATTATATAATACATAAAAATTAGATATAAATTACCATAATGAATATAATTTAATTATTAGAAATTACTTTTAATATTCAATCATAATTAGTTTTTTTCAATATGTGAACACATAAAGGATATTTAAGACAAAGGGAGTGAAATTTTGTAACTATTTTTATTTAAATTTCATATAAATAATTTTCATAAAAAGTTTACATTAATCTATAAGAATATTATATTAATATGTTTATCATATAATTACCTTAATCCAATAAAAATTATTATGAATAATTATGGCATTATCACTTGTTGTAAATGTAGATTAACTTGATTTACCCTTTACCATGGTAATAAATTTTATCATGGTTACTACTCATATTGAACAAAAATAAAATGGAAATATTTACCAAATTTGAACTTATGAACTATTATTATATAATTAATTTTATCTAATTAAATACATATAAATATGAGATATTTTATTTAATGTAAGTGTTACAAATGCAACAACAACCACATTTCAGAAAAATAATCATTTTCAAACAAAAACCTGGGTTTATTTCTATCACAAACATAGAAAAATATTTATTAAATATTTAAAACATTTAATAAATTAAATGGTTTAAAATTTCATTTAAATCATTCAAAAATTATAATTAATGTAATTTATTAATACAAATACACATTTCATGCATAAAAACAATTTTTAGAAAAACCACAGATTTGTTTTTGATTAGTTTTGTTTAATTATAAATATATCATAACTAATGAATTAATTTAAAAAAATTTGATACCATATATTTTTCTTAGCTTAGTTTTCATAATTCACACCCTCCAATAAAATGGCAAGGTGATAACAAACACATAATAATTTAATATATTTACGTATTTCATTTAAGCATGGTATTATTTGTAATGAAATATATTGAATTAATAAAATTATTTAAAGATAAATACTTCATAATAATATCTGAGTTTTGAAATATTGAATCCAAATAACCAAAAATATTCATATTAAAATATATCCCAACCTGTTGAATCCCTAAAATAATCCCTATAATTAGTAGTTAGGTATATATGAAAGGGAAAATAGGAATAATCTAAGATAAATAAGTATTTAAATCTATAACATTATTAGATTCACCTAAAAACCAAATACAACAAAATATACACAAATCAATGAATACATAAATAAGAGGTATCTAATTTCTATAAGTAGAAACCCCCAAAGCTAGAAAATTTTGTAAGAGTTGTAAGGATGGAGTGGCAAAGGTTAAAGTTATTTTAGAGGACAATTATGTGGATACCCTAAAAAACAATCAACGAGACGTTAATATTGAAAGCATATGGTTAACAATTTTAACTTCATCTAGTCGAACCCCTTAGGTTTCTATAATAAAAATTCCAAGCGTGAATTATACATTCATGTTGTGAATTTCAAATTTTAATAAATTTTAGCTATAGTTCTGGACTTTTCCTCCAAAAACAACTCACGAGCAATCCAAACATCCAAAAAATATATTAAAGAAGTAAAATAAACATTATTAGGATGAAATTAAATAGTAACATGCTTGAAATACAATGGTATTTACATAAAAAAATGTTTAGAGATATTAAATAATTGGTCGATCACTAACAGGTGGTTAATGATGTCAAAATTTAAATTATATTTCAAGGAAATATTCATTATTCTAATTCTTTTCAGGAATGATTTATGAAGATCATTAATCCATTAACATGGGAAATACCCCAAATATCAAATAGATGTACCCAGATATCATTATTTGTTTTGGTGACCTGCTATGAATAAAGATATTTCAAATTACATTTCTTGATATCTTGTTTAACAGTTGGGAAAGTATATTATCAAATATTTATTGGGTTATTACAACCATTAATTATACAAATATGGAAGATGGAATACATTTCTGTGGACTCTATGATGGCATTACATTGAACACGCAAGAATTATGATGTCCTTTAGGTGTTGATGTATTGGTGCTTAAATTTGGAATATTTCTTACATATTTGGAAAATACATTCTATTAAAAATATTTATATATTATATATTTATAAGTTATCATAATTAATATATATTTATAGTAAATTTTCTCATATAGAGATCCTAATATTAAATCAAATTTTTTTATGTGACCTTACAATGCTATGATTAGTCAGTTGATGATGAGTATGACTTTTAACACAATTACGGATAGAAAATTGAAATGGATTATAGATATTTTAGAGTATATTGAGTAGTAATATGTTCCGGAATTTTCAAGATATTTCGAATATTAGTTATCATTTTTTGAATTTTTTGTTAAAAACCCATTATCAATATTTTATCAGAATGTTACAATTAGATGATGTATGTAACATGCACAATTGATCATCATTATCTTGGATAGAGATAGGTGAAATGTAATTTATTTGAAGAAATTTGTTATTTAAGATAATAAAATTAATTACATCAATCTAATATATATATATATATATGTATGTGTTTGTGTGTGTGTTTTTGTGTCACAAAGTTGAAAAAAGGCTTATTAAACTATGAAATATTGACCCCTTGAGTTTGGGGTTGAAGATAAGGTATTTCTTTAGTGTACCCTTGGTTGGGAAATTATCAATTTAGGAACAACGAAAATTTTGTACAATATTAGTAGGTTCTATATTAATTTCTATAAGTAACTGGAAAAGTGGCATGTTGATTGGTTTTATAATACCATTGTGTAGTGATTCAAATTTTACCCATGTTTCTCAACAAGATAAGTACTAACAAGGTTCATCTCATATGATATATTAGTGTCAGATTTACTTGGATTCGAATACTACTTATGTTTAGATATGAGTTTGAATCATTGATCAAAGGGAAATTATATTAAGAATAATGAGTATTCCCTTTGTTTATATCTCAAAGCAATATGGCCAATTTGCGATGGATATCAGGAAAGATAGTCTTATGAAATAAAAGTAGCTAAATTTTTTAAAGGAATATAAATTCCGAAAAAATTAGGGTGTAAATTTTAATGGTTAGGAGAATTATAATAACAAAAAATAAACTAGGTATATATATATTATTTATTTTGAGTAAAATTTATAAATTTTGTAATGTTATTCTTTGACACAGTGAATTTTTAGGGCTATTTCAAAGATCATAAACAATTATGTTGTGCATTGGGTTTTTAAATTAATGAAAAAGTAAATTTTTAATTCACTGTAATATATTTAATTATAATTTTTACTTGGGGTATAATTTTAGTTTAAATTCATGTCACTGGCACAAGTTGGGTGAGGTTTTGGAAAAAAATCATGGTTTCAAAAATCATATATCATTAAAATTTAAAGGTATATAAAATCAAATTTTCATCTTAATATTTATCTCAAATCAAGAATTTTGGAAATTTTAGTTGAGAGAGTAACTCTTGGATAGATTCATACTCTATGTAGACCATGAAATCAAACCTTCAACTCAACATTAAATTTGGTAATTTGACTCCAAAATCATCCAAATTTTATCATGTTCACTTATAATACACTTTGATATTTGGAATAAACCCGATGATTAGTTGCATATATTTGCAGGATTCATCTTCATCAATAAAATTATTCAATCATGGGATTCTGTGAATTAAATCAAAATCAAAGATCGGTATACGAAGTTCTATTCTACTGAAATCAGCTCTAATATTTCACATGCATCTCTCTCAAAGAAAATAATAAAAATAGTCAAATATTGATATATTTTAATCATGATTATAGGGAATTTATCAGTGATGATAGTAATCAAGGGATAAATTCTATAATGTGATGAAATATCAATATCTATGTAAAATACAGAATAGAAACATTTAATAATGTGGATTCAGTTTATTTTTATGGTTTATAAAATAAAAATTATGATGTAATTGTTATTAAATCATTATATAATTACTAAAAATTAATTGGAGATAAAACTATTGATTTATAACTTGGAAATAATTATTTTTGGTAAAGGGACATTTTTTTTAAAAAATAGTGATTTTAAGAATACATCACAATTATATAAATCAAATTGAAATTTTTTATGTAAATAAACATTATTTGAATTTATAATTTTTTATTTTAAATTATTGGTAATGAAATAATTAATGTAATATATTATTCTTTCTTCAAATTAAAAATAATTTCTTGGGTTTAGGGGTTATTTCTACTTCGATGATATTTTTTAATAAAAAATGTGGTTTTTTTGGATTTTATTTTACAACAAGTATATTGAGTTAATTTTGAAACTATCACACCAAAGACATAGAGATCAATTTAGTATAAGGGTTGAGGACTATATATTATGGAACGAGTAATGGTTGATATAAATTAGTCCACTGGTCTAAATCTCTTTTGAGGCTATTAAGGACCCCTACAAAAGATTAAATGGTGTTTTCATAAGGATATGTAACAACAGAGTTCATACATTGGGATGGGTGACTGGAAAAATTTTATTTTTGGTTTTAAATACTTTTGAATTGGTCCTCTTGTTTAATTTATCATGATATAACTAGAAACATGTGAATTAGTCATTTTTTTATGACATGTCATGTTTATAAAATGATTGATTTTATCTAAAAGTTTTTTTAAATGGGAAATAGAGAGTTTTCCGGTGAAAGTTTTTCTAATGATTAAAGTAAAGGTGTTAAAAAAGTATAATTTTCTTGTTTTATGTTAATTAAAGATAATTTTTTTTTATTTTTTATCAACAGACTCTGAAAATGGATTTTTATATTTTGTATTTGGAAAAAGTATTTATTTGAAGGGTTTCCCATTTCCTAGATGATTTGGAATTGGCTTTTAATTTTTCTTCCGGACAACATTATTTCATTTTGGATTATCATCTTCGTTTATATATATTGGAGTCATTAGGGAAATTACAATGATTCATCTACCCTCCAATTATATATACACTTTGGTGTACAAATATATTTTCTTGGTTAGGGAAAAGTTATGGAAAATGATTTTCTATTTTTATCTGTTAAGTCGTAGATAGTATGATGATAATATGGTAGAGTTCTGAATTAGTCCACGTAGACACTAGGGGAATTTTCATTTGAATTACCTTAATGATATTTCTTGTGTCATGTGTAACATTCTGGTTCACGAATCCACCTAGTGGCGCCCCATACCCGGTTTCTCACATGGCCTCAAGAAAATTTCCATGAACACCAGAGGCTGCTAACTAGAAGTGAGGGCCTTGGGTGTGATAGTGGGGAAACTATGCCCTCATTGGCTGAGTAACACAGTGGAAGAGAAACAAATATACAATAGCGGAAGCAGTAAATGTTCAATAACAGTAAACAGTATAAGTCTGTAATAATAAACAACTAGAGCTCATATATTTAAAAAGTTGCATGACGCATATGTCTAGGAAAATAGCCAAACAAATCACAATGCTGAACACAAACAATACTAAACCAATGAACAAAAGAAAAATATAAATAGATCCTCAGCATCACAACCCTATGCTTGGTCACAAGCTCTCCAGCTCCACAGCATGTCATGTACATGAAGTAGAAGGGTGATTGACCTTATCCATACCTACAACAATATAATATGTTTGGGCCCAAAAGCATAGCCCAAATAGTGTGTGAGAAAAAATCCCAATAGGAAACCACCAGAATATTTGTGCCTAACAGTCTGTGAATATATTGTAGGAAAAGGTACAGAATGTAATAAACGGGAAAGTAATCAGTTGTAAACAATTCACAGTTCGAAAATCAATCCACAGCTAAATAAGAAGCTAAACACAACCTGGTAACCCTCTGGTAAGTACTCACAGCTGATCCCCTCTGGTCCTACATAACAAGTACAAGCAACCCTCTGGGTAGGACACTCATTCTGACCCCTCTGGTTCTATCACAAGAATATATAAATAGACTCTCTGAGTAATCTCACACAGTCAATTAACCTTATAGTATAAGGTTTTCAATGACTCTCTGAGAAAGCTCACACATTCAATTACCCTTATAGCCCCAAGGTCAAGGACTCTCTGAGGAAGCTCACTCGGTCAATTCCCCTTATAGCTCATGTCATTCAAATAATTCAAAGACTCCCTGAGGAAACTCACACAGTCAATTACCCATATAGTCTAAAGTAGTCAAATACTTTCTGAGGAAACTCACTCAGTCAATTCCACTTATAGACCCAAGTGTTCCTAGGCTCTTTGAGGAAGCCCACTCGGTTAATCCCCTTTATAGCCTAATGTGCTCAAAGACACTATATGGAAGCTCACTCGGTCAAATCCCCTTATAGTCTTCTACACTAGGTTTTCACAATCCTATGTAGGTCAAAGATCATAGAAATGAAATCTTTCCAAAGTAAACCTAAAGAACTACTTGGCTAACCAATTTATAGCATCTCAAGATTGTCAGAATACAAACTGTCTACCCTACCGCAATAGGTATGGAAACAGGCAAGGCGACCAAAAGGCTAAGAAGGACCAAATGGTCATAAAGAGATTATGAATGGGAAAAACATCCAAAGCATATAAAATAAACCCTATTCATATCCATTTAGCCTCTACATAAGAATACAATCATGGAAGGAAAACAATAGGTGTAAAACGGTAAACAAGCAATACCCCGTTCAGGTGTATTGGTCAAAATTGCAGCAAATAATCAAATAAATTGAATAGAAAGGCACAAAACACCTACCTTGGTGTTGGGAGATCACCATATGTGAACCTCAAGGCTTTAATTTCATTATAATGTCATAGATCTATGAAAACATATAAAAAGTTCAATAGAGGATAACATGAGAAAGAATATGAATAATGAAATGAAGCTCCAGCAGAAGAGAGAGCTTATCGGGGTGATCCCAACACTATCAAGAGCAGTCGAATCGGAGTTCGGAAGAAGGATAGTGGTCTCGGAGAAGGATCGTGGTTGTATAGGTCATCTTGGACAAAGAAAACATAGAAGTAGATGGTTCTAGTTATTAGATGCGACCCTGGTCCATTTAGTGGAAAAAAATGTACACGGTGTGTACATTCGAAGTACATGGCGGGTACTCACCATTTCCGTACACTTCTTTAGGCAGCCTAGAAGTCACCCCCACTCAGCCGTGTGTGTGGCCATTACACATCCACCACACAGACTCCTGCGACCAAGTAGTACATGAAGTGTACTCATAAATTACATGACGTGTACTTCCAAAATTTCAAATAATACCCCATTTCTCAAAAACATCCAGAAAAAAGAAAACATACTAGAAAAGAAGGTTTGAGTTCTTACAAACTTCCCCCATTAAAGAAACTAGTCCCTGAATTTTCCTAGAAAGGAGAAGAAGAAAAAACCTTGAACAGCTCCAGCCACTATGAACGTACATCGAACTCCCTCTCCCAAGTCTCATCTTGTACTCTCCCATGATTCCATAACACTCGTACCAGAGGAACAGACCAGCCATAGAGAACCCTAGTGTTGCGATCAATGATCCGGGTAGGATGATCTTCAAACCACGCATCCACTTTGAGCTTAACCTCCTTAGGTTGAAAGACATGAGATAGGTCTGAAAAGTAACGTCGGAGCTGTGAATGTGAAAAACATCATGCATAGCTCCGTACCTATAATGTAACTACAATCGATAGGACACCATCCCAACTCCATCCAATACCTCAAATGGCCCGACATACCTGGGAAAAAGCTTACCCTATCTCCTTATCCTTATGTGTCCCAACCTCGGGGAAACACACAGGAAAACCTGATCCTCGACCTTGAAATCCAGAGGTCGTCTCTGCTGATCAGCATTAGACTTCTATCAAGACTGTGCAACAGCCATCCTCTTCCAAATCAACTCTATAAACTATGTGGTCTCCTGAACAAGATGAGGTCCCAGCATAGCTACCTCTCCTTCCTCTAGCCAAAATAAGGGTGATTGGAATAGCCTACCATACAAAGCTTCATAAGGTGGAATCTGAATGTTTGCTTGAAAACTATTATTGTATGAAAACTCCACAAGTGGTATATGCTTCTCCCTAGAACCTCGAAAATCCAGAATGCATGATCGAATTATGTCCTCAAGCACCTGAATCATACGCTAAGACCGGCCAACCGTCCGAGGGTGGTAAGCTATAATCAAAAGTACATGTGTACCCAAATCCTTCTGAAGCCCCTGCCAGACCCGGGAAATAAAATACGCATCCTTGTCTAAAAAAATGGATAGTGGAACTCCATGCATACGTACAATCTCATGGATGTACAACCATCCCAACTCATCAACACTGAAGGTATCCTAGATTGGAAAAAATTGAGCATCCTTTGTAAGCCCGTCAACGACAACCCAAACTACATCATTCCCTCGAGGAGACCTCGGCAAAACAGTCATGAAATCCATCGTGACATCATTCTACTTCCACTCAGGAATGGGTAACTACTACAAAATCCATGTTGGTCGCTAATGCTCCTCCTTCACCTTTTGACAGGTCGAACACCTCAAGATGACACCAGCAACATCCCTCTTTAGACCTAGCCACCAATACTGGCGGTGTAGATCACGATACATCTTGGTCACACTAGGATGAACATCCCAAACTGAGGAATGAACGTCCAGTATCAACTCCTCATGTATGTCTGCTGGTAACCATACGTTCCCTTTGAAATGAAAGATATCATCCTACCCTACCGTCTATCTAGGAATAAGTTCCTATCATGGCATACCCTCCCATTGGACTAGGCCCTCTGAGTCTGATAGCTTCCACATTCTCACTCAATTAGAAGAGTAGAGGTAATAGATATAGAAGAATAAAATGGTATCCCATGACTGCCATGCACCTCTAGGTGCATCTTAGAGAACATAGCCATAAGCTACCACTCACTACTAGCCTCCTAAACTTCTTGTTTCTGAGTCCTCCATCTCAATGCATCAGCCACTGCGTTGCCTTCCCCAGGTGTGTAGCTAGCTCAATGTCAAAGGACTGTAGGTACTCAACACACCCCCGATGACTCAAATTTAGATCCAGCTGAGTGAAGATATACTTGAGGATTTTCTGGTTGGTGAAAACCACAAACTTCTCACCCCAAAGAAAATTTCTCCAACAACATAAGTCATGAAAAACTGCTCCTAACTTGGGATCGTGCGTCGGGTAGTTCCTCTAATGTGGACTTAACTACTGAGACCCGTACGCAACGACTCCTTCTCCCTTCATAAGAATATCTACAATCATGATACCTAATGCATCACTGTAAACAGTATAGCTCTTGCCCGGCTCCAACAAGAACAATATCGGTGCTGAAGTCAACCTCCCTTTCAGCTCTTGAAAGGCTTAATCACAAGAATATGACCACAAAGACTTTGCAACCTTCTTAGTTAAACCCGTCAGTGGTGCTACTAAGAGTGAAAAGTCCAATATGAACCATTTTTTGTACCAAGTCAGCCCTAAAAAACTCCGCAACCTCAAATATGTTCTTCAAATTCTATGAGGAAACTACTGCTCTCACTTTCTCTGGGACCATTGATGCTCCTGTCTCTGAGATGGCATAACCCAAAAAAGTGAATCTGATCCATCAAAAACTGGCATTTTGAGTGCTTAGCATATAACTGATGCTCCCTCATTGTACTCAGAACGATCTCATGATGTGTGGAATGGTCACGTTGAATGTGAGAGTACACCAAGATATCGTCCACGAAAACAATCACGATGAAATCCAAGTATGGATGGAACACATGGTTCATCAGCGCCTTGAAAACTGCAGGTGCGTTCGTGAGACGGAACGGAATAACCATATACTTGTATAGACCACACCTACTCTGGAAGTCTATGAGAGGTATATCAGATGGTATAATTCCTAACTAATGGTAACCATATCTCAGGTCAATCTTTGAGAACACTCGGGGTCCTCGAATCTGATCAAATAGATCATCAATCATAGGCAATAGATATCGGTTCATAGTTGTCAAATGGTTTATCTTTCGATAGTCCACCTAAAGACTGAGGGTATTGTCTGCCTTTTTCACAAATAGAACATGCGAACCCCAAGGAGAAGTACTGGGTCGGATGAAACCCTTTACCTGAAACTCCTCCAACTGCTTCTTGAGCTCATGCAACTCTAGTGTAACCATCTTGTAAGGAGGAATGGGCACTGGTTCCATTCCTGGCACAAGTTCAATAGAAAAATCTACCTCTCTCTCTGGAGGAAAACCTGAAAAGACCTCTAGAAAGACATCCCTAAAATGATCCACCACTAGGGAAATGTCTAATTGTGAAGTCCTCTATTTATCTAGATATATACTAGAAATCTGGGCTATAACTCCTCTAAACCCAAGATGCTCAGGTCCTTCTCTGCCCACATGGACCTCCCATTCGCCCTTACGAAGAAAGGATCCACCCTCTGGTGATAAGAAACTCACCCTACGGTGATAACAATCAACAACTACCTGGAAGGGAACTAACCAATCCGTCTTATGGATGAAATCATAGCCTATCATCTCTACGACATCGAGGTCCCATAAGAAGTGATAACAACCTATCTCTATAGGGAACTATGTGCACTGACGTACACTAGCCGTTGTAGTCCCCAACGGAGTGTCTAGAGTCAAGATATCAGTAGAGGAAAATATGAAGAGACCAAGGATCTCCACAAAATCAATAGATATAAAGCTATAGGAAGCCCCTGTCTCAAAAAGAGAAGAAGCTAAAACTTAGGCTACTAAAATCGTACCTCGAACTAGAGAGGGTCTGGGATCCTATTCCTACTGGGTCTGCTCCACGGAAAAGTATTGCATGTACCACGTCCCTATGACCCTGCCTACCCACTCTATGTTGATCTACCCTACTACTGTAGAAAGGCTGGCAACTGGCCACCATGGCTATAACCTACACCTCGGCCTGAACGGCCATAAGAACTCCAATTCCCTAACTGGTGAGATACTGTCGGGGTTTCTCTTGAATACGGAGTCATTGATGTACCCCAGTCACTAGCTGCTGGTGAGATGATCTGACAGAAGCGCTAAAGGTGAACCATCTTGATGCATGATCGGCACTCCACAAGGTCTTTCAAGCAATGTGACCTTGTATTCCCCCTCTTACCGCACTGGTATCACATGGCTACCAGAAGATGTATCCCGCCTACACGGATCTCCTGGTGCAGTCTCCTTGCGCCACTTCCTACTATCAGTAAGAGGAATACTAACTCTGGATACCGAACCGTCCTGGCACACAACTCCAGAATCCCTCTGATTTCGCACTATGACCAATTCCTAGTGGAAGATAGAGGATATCGAAGTCAAACTGAAGATGTTCACCTGCGATCGGATGTCGTGTCTCAAACCATCCTCAATATTTCATGCATGGAAAAAATCCTCACCTCCTAGAATAGGTGTGAAATGCTTCTGCTTCGTGAAGTGAGAGGACAACTCCATAACAGTATGAGTACCCTGCTCCAGGCTCGTCAACTCTCGGAATCGATCGACCCTCAAGGTCTCCATATATAAGTAATCATTGTAGATGTGTCGAAACACATCCAAATCCATATTCTGCTAGCGTCCCAACATTGAGATCATATCCCACCACCTATTGGAGGAGGCTCTAAGAATGTAGGTAGCGAGATTCATCCTCTTTTCTAGAGGTATCTCCAAATGCTCGAAAATTGTCAGCAAGGATTCTAGCCATGAATCTCAGCCTGGGGTCCTCCATCCCTTGAGAATGTAAGAGGATGTTGCTACTGAAAGACCTGTGTCAATTCTTCCATCAATGGGGTAGGAGGTGGCGCTCCATGAAAGGTCTTCATAATCCTCAAAAGTCCCTCTATCAACTGTGATTCATCACCTTAGTCAGGTATAACAGTTGGTGCTAAGACTGGCATGATAGGAGGATCTGCTGGATGTCCCTGATCGGCCATGTTTGGTGCCTGATCACCACGTGGAAACTATTGTATTAACGGAGGATGTCTCGGTGGCATGACATTGCAAGGTCAAGCTCGCACCTTAAAACAAGATTATTAAGGACTGAAAACTAGAAGCACAAGAGGGGGAACATGAGAAGGAAAACATTCATGTTTCACAAAACATGACTACATGGCGTGTACAATTCCTACAAGGCGTGCTAACTTAGGCCATTCACATGGGTGTATACTCCTTCTACCACTGACCATGTAACACCCTAAGCACACAACGTGTAGTCCTAACACACAACGTGTACTTGAATCCTCATTTCCTTCTTGAGTCCTTCTACACAGTTAATCCACACCACTCTCCAAAGACAAGACTACACGGCATGTTCAAAGTAGACACTGTGTGTACCAAACAAGTTTCCCATGGCCCGTGTTGTTAGTTACACGGCCCGCTACATGACAGACACTACACAGAATGTTCCATACAGACATAGCATGTACGGTAAAGGATAACATCGACCCGTGTTGTTAGTGACATTTTTAGGTACCTAGGTCAGACTACATGGCTTCTTAAATCCTGACACGACATGTATAGCTTAAGGTTTATTCATCTGTTTTGATACTTACACGGGCGGACATAGGGTAAACAATACATGGCGTGTTAAACAAGTACACGACATGTTCCCACCAGACTTTCCTCATTCTATTTCTCTTCCCACATGGCCTAAGACATGGTTAGAGACTACACGACATGTACATAAGAAAAACTATTTCTTCCTGAATAGAAGAACACGGGGAATGTGGTCAAAATTACATAGCATGTATTCTGGGTTTCTCTGGATAGTAAGCCTCTGAAATGACCCAGGAACCCAAGAAAACACAGAAACGAACATTGAAGGTGCCAAATTATGATCCATGATGGCCCATACTCCCCACGAATAAAATCTTGGCATCTTATACATGTTATAACAAGGTAAACAAGTAGATGATCCAACAAATTCCGTTCCATGAGGTCCCATAACACCTCAAGAATCAATGTTTTGTGTCCATCCCAAAAAGGCCTTATATAAACACTACCCTCTCAAACAGTAGGTGTTTTATCAAGAAATCTATCACAACTGCATTCATATTCTACACAACATCTATCACAACAACTTGCAATCTCTAATGCATCCATGATGGCATGGTAAGAATGCATGACATGTGCTTTCTAACAAGTGTTGATATGATGCATGAGATGGTATTTCATCATCCCATCGGGTTGCAATAGAAATAGAACCTCAATTATGTCACTGGTAACAACAGAAAACATTTGAATCACCCAAAGGTGAAATCAACTCAACAGTAAAATTGAAAAACCAAAAATAAAAAATGCAATAAAAGATGTAGATAGTATTATGAGAATATAGTAAAGAGTTATGAATGGGTCCAAGTAGAGACTATGAGAATTTTCTCTTGAATTACCATTATGATATATCTTGTGTCATATGTAATGTTATAGTTCCAGAAGCCACCCAGAGGCGCCCCATTCCCGGTTGGTCAAATGGCCTCATGCGCATTTCCCTGAATGCCAAAGGTTGCCGACAAGTTGTGAGGTCCTTGGATGTGATAGTGGGGAAACTATTCCCTCATTGGCAGAGTAACACATTGGAAGAGAAATGAATATATAATAGTGTAAGTAGTAAATGTCCAACAATAGTAAACATTGGGAGAAAATAATAATAAACAAATAGAGATCATAAATATAAAATGATTCATGATACATATGTCTAGGAAAACAACCAAAGAAGTCACAATGTTGAACACAAACAGTAGTAAACCAAGGTAAAAAAGAAACAGATAAATAGCTCCTCAGCATTGTATTCCTAAGCCTAGTCCAATGCTCTCCAGCTCCATAGCATGTCAAGTACCTAAAGTAGAAGGGAACTTTCCCTTATCTATACCTACAACAATATAATCATTTTGGGCCCAAAAGCATGGCCCAAACATGGTGTGAGACAAAATCCCAATAGGCAGCCACCTGAAGATCTGTGCCTAACAGTCAGGGAATATATTGCAGGAAAAAGTAGAGAAAGCAGTAAATAGGTAATTACTCAGTAGTAAACAATCCACAGTTCCAAAATCAAGAAACAGCTAAACAAGAAGCTAAACACAAATAGGTAACCCTTTGGAAAGTACTCACATTCCATCCCCTATGGTCCTACCTAACAAGTAAAAGAAACTCTCTAGGAAGTACACTCAGTCTTACCCCTCTGGTTCTGTCACAAGAATATATAAATAGAATCTCTAAGGAAGCTCACATAGTTAATTCCCTTTATAGTCTAAGGTAGTCAAGGACTCTCTAAGGAAGCTCACAAGGTAAATTACCCATATAGCCCCAAGGTCAAGGACTCTCTGAGGACGCTCACTCAGTCAATTCATATTATAGCCCATGTCATTCAAATAATTCAAAGACTCTCTAAGGATGCTAACATAGTCAATTCCCCTTATAGTGTAAAGCAGTCAAGGAATCTCTACGGAAGCCCGCTCAGTCAATTCCCCTTATGGTATACTACACCAGGTTCTCACGGTCCTATTTAGGTCAACGAGCATAGAAATGCAACATGGAAAAAGTAAAACTACAGAACTACTTTGTTAACTAGTCTACAAAATCTCAAGCCTATCAGAATAAATACTCTCTACTCTACCGCAACAGGCATGTAAACAGGCAAGGCGGCCAAAAGGATAAGTAGGAACAAACTGTCATAAATAGGTCACGCATGGAAAAAACATACAAAGTATAGAAATTAAACCCTATTCATATCCAATTAACCTCTACAAAAGAATACAAGCATGGTAGGAAAACAACAGGGGTAAAATGATAAACATGCAATACCCCATTCAAGGGTATTGGTAAAAATTGCACATAACACTCAAAGACTTTGACCTAAAAGGAAAAACCACCTACCTTGATGTTGGGAGATCACTATATGTGAACCTAGAGGCTTTAATTTCTATAGAACACTGCAGATCTATGAAAACGTATAAAATATTCAAGAGAGGATAGCATGATAAAGAAGACGAATCGTGAAAAGAAGATCAAGAAAAAAAGATAGCATACTAAGGTGATCCCAATGTAATCGAATGTGGTCTAATCGGAGATCGGATGGAGGCTCAAGGGATTAGAGAAGGATTGCAGCAGTACGGGTCCTCTCAGATTAAGAAAACCTTGATGAAGACGGTTCTGGTGATTAGACGTGACTCGGTCCGTTTAAAAAAAGTACATGGCATGTACATTCGAAGTACATGTCTTGTACTATGTGTTTCAGTACTCTGCTTCAGGCAGCCTTGAAGTCACCCTCACACATCTGTTTGTGTGGCCATTACACGACCTACACATGGCATCCTACGACCAAGTAGTATAGGGTGTGTACTCATAAATTACACTGTGTGTACTTCAAAAATTTCAAGAAAAACACTTTTTTTTTTCAAAAACTGCCAGAAGAAAAAAAACATACCTGAAAAAAAGGATAGTGTTCTTACATCATTTATAATTTTAATTCATGTTCTGATAAATAACTATTTTCATTATTTGGGTGTTTATATAATTTTTTAATAGTTTTTTATTATGTGTAATGACATGTATATTTGTGTTAGTTTAATTAAGATAAAATCATTATCGGCTATTTTATTTTATCACTCATCTAGTAATATTATTATGTTCTCAAGATTCTAGTATCTTTGATGAATAGTTACTGAATGTTACTCTATTGTTTTTATTTTATTAGTATGATTCAAAAAAAGTATCTAATTGTTTTTTAGTAAATTTTATGGATTAAAAATTATTATTTATTTCATATTGGAAAATGTTGTTTTTATATTCTGCCCTTTTTAACACATTTATCCACAAAATTTTATTCTTATATCTTTGTATGAATCTGAATGCACTGAAATAAATCCTCAGTTTTTCCTTATTCACCCATGTAACATCTACAGTTTTATGATTCCCATAGACTACCTTCAGAATCCAAGTCATCCAATTTCAAAATATTTTCTCTTATATTCCAAGGATGTGAACTAGTTATTCATCATATGAGAATTTATGATATAATTAATCTTACTCAATAAAAAATACGTTTTTTGATATGCAATGAACTTATTCAATAGAAATACATGAAAAATGTCATATACTATAGAGAGGTTAAGTGTCATAGCCAACCAGTATGAAATTGCTCATATTCAGTAAAATATCATAAAATGCCAAATATACCTCAGTCTTAGATTTTTTTCTTTATAAATAGTTTCACTCATTTCCTTTTTTGTATATTTATAAATAAATGGAATGTGAATTGAAAATTAAAGATCCTTTTTTATTACTATTGTAAAAATAAATTATACTATGTGATTCCTTGATGTTTTTCCACGTAGCTTATACCTTCTTAGTTGTATTTTTAATAATTTTTTAACCCAAAAAAATAATTTTAATAGATTCATATAACAGTTTAGGGCATGTTATTTTCCCTATATGAAGCTTCATAGAGTGCCATTTCCATGCTGAATTTAAAATTATTCTTGAGTAAAAATTCCACCAAAGGATGATATAGGAAAAAAATTCATTGAAATTCAAAAAAAATATTTCCTTAAATTGTCATCCAAAATCTAGATTGACCGTTTATATTTTCTATCTATTTGGGTTTAATATTTCATGTAATGGTTTACATTGATCATTGATTCCTTTGAATAGTTCTCCAAAATTCTAACATGAATCATGGATTTGAATCATGTACTATCGAAAATGGTAAACCATTAAGTCTCATCAAATTCCAATGAGACACTCATGGGGAATATATTTCAATATTTCATGTAAATTATTAGGCCATAAAATAAATATAGAATAACTCAAATCATATTATTTAACTTAGAAGCCTTGGGAATACCTATTATGATGTTCATTATAATTTTATCAAATTTATAATTAGTGTGTATATATGCTACATAACCAATTTGTTTAATTATAACTCGGACTTTACTTTTTAATATAACAATTATATAACAATATGGTCAAAAATCTATCATTTCATGTTTTCCAAAAATAAATTTTCTCAAATATCCTTATACATCATAGTACAATTAGGGTGTATAATAAAATTAGAGATATAAGATTTATCTCATAAGTATTTCATTATCTATCATACTAATGGTACATATACTATCTTACTGAACATCATGAATCCTTCGTCAATATTAAATTATGTATGATTATTATCTTTTATATTTTTAATCTTCATTTATAGACCCTTATCCTATTGTTATTCTTTTCTTATCCTCTAGTGTAAGGAAGGTTAGAAAACATCATGGGAATCCTGATTCCTTTGTCCATCGAAACATGATACTTATGTATTATATTGTTATTCATTCTCATAAATTTTAATAATTTATGATATATCCTAATTAAGGAATTATTTACATTGTTTATATTTCCATGATGGTAATTTATAACATACTCATATTATTGGACTTATTTCATCAATATAGTTTACCGTATGATAAATTATTTTTTTTTCAAAATATACTTCAAACTATTAAAGTATATATATATATATGTCACACATTTTTATATATATATATAGATATTTTCACCATATATTCAATACAAATGTTACCCATGCAAACTTTAAATCATCAGTTGGATTATTTTCAAAGGGGGGATTTAATTATCATGATCCATAGGCTATAAACATTTTGTTATTTACAAAAAAAATCCTAGTTCTTTTTTTGATACATCATTACAAGTGAAAATTTCTTCATTCTCTCATAGTAAATTTGATGATGGAATATTGATCAATATTTTATTTAGCTATAAAAAATATTTTCTTCACTCCATTAACCATATAACTTTTAAACAATACATCTTAACTTGGTTATTTTTTTCTAATTATGTAAATGTTCCATTACAACCTAGATAATAAAATAATAAATAATAAATATATTTTTTTATTAATTAATTTACTTGTGACATTTCTTACCACCTAATTATTCTAATGGTCAGTATATACAATCCTTGATGATTATATGGATAAGAAAAAGAATATTTTGAATCCAAAATTTACACATGTTAAAATTTCTATATACCTTTTTTTCTATATGATATTCTAATGTGGATTTCAAAGGATTATCATGCTCATCCGGAATTTTAGACTATATTAATATATCATCCATTTATAAAACCCATTTTTATTATATTATTTTAAAATAATATTCATGATATCGCTAAATATGGAAAGATATTAGGTTAACCATAATGGAATAATTATCAACTCATTATGTCCAAACATTACATGAAAATCAAAGTTTTCCATATCATCTTATTCACATTTAGTAAATGTTAACCTAAATGAAGAGTAATTTTAAAAAATATTGAGCTCATTGATGTTGGTAAAACAATTCATCAACGCATAACAATAGGTACTTATTCGTTAGAGTGATATTGTCGATATCTATTTTTTCATGACATAGCCTCATTGACCCATACTTTTTTAAAAAAAAATAACCCCCTTGTTAAATACATTATCAGATAAATCAATTATATATATAACAAGATAATTTTTTCATTAATTACATTATATTGTATGTTGTGTATACATTTTATCCTGTATGTTGTGTATACATTTTATCCTTACATTCTCTTTACACCCTATATTTTTTGTATCATATTCTTACTCACTAAATATATCACAAATACGAGACCCATGGGGTAGTTCATAAATTTATTTGGATATAGAAATTTACCCTATAATAATAACTCTTTATATATTTTTTTAAAAAATAAAAACCTCTATCATTGTAAATTATTTCTAAACCTTAAAATTATAGCGATAATTGATCCATAATATTGAATTGTTGTTGTTCATCGGTGTAAAAAATCTATTTGAAACTATTGACCAACAAAAAAATTTAAATAAAATTTTATATAATTCTTTTTTTAGAATTAAAATCTCACATAATATTCTAACTAGTAATTATTTTCATAATCTATTAGTAGAGGGATCAATATTGTTTGAAAATTTTAATGATATAAATGATTGTATGGAACCAAAAATAAAATCTTTATACTCTAAATATGAATTTATTAAGACTAGACTAGTAATTAGATTATTTGGGGCTCCATTATATCACATTTTCATCAAAAAATGTCCAACCATGATCTATAATTCTTTTCTTGGGTAGATTTCCATGTCTATTAGGTTAGAGTTGGTACCCTAAAAGAACATTATAAATATTATTTTTAATATTGAACATTAATTGTTTAGTTATATATATATATATATATATATATATATATTTATATTATGATTATTATATAATTTTTACTCATCTACATGCCTTATGAAATAAAATTTTCAGAATATTTACCACATTTATAAGTTATATTAATTCCACAAATAATGGAGACCTCAGTATGTATAGATAATACTCATAGAATATATCATATGATCGAAATATATTTTTCTGACATGATGTAGATAATTTTTGACAGTTTAGCTTTGGGGGCTCATAATCTTTGCACCTTCTTCTAATCAATTTCATTATTTGTGATCTATATGAGTAGTAGCTCATGAAGATAGATAGCTTGTATGAGTTTCATGTACTATGTATAATTGAAAATTCCAGTCTAAGGGAATTTTTCATGATCCTTATAGTTATGTTCATTATAATGTATAACATTAATTTCCTTTGATGACACATTATGAAATAATTATCGTATATTCTCATAGAGAAGTAGATTAAATTAGGTGAATCATATGTCCTATTGAGTTAATTGAATGATCATGATTGTTTATTTATTTTCTAGGTTAGGTATGAAATGTCTCTAACCCATTGATAAAAAATAATGTTCCTCAATTAAATCTATGAGTATAGTAATTGTAGATATGAATGACTGAGTTGTGTAAATATAGAGAGAACAATAGATGATGACATAGTTAGGTTTTATACATGATGAGATATTTAATGTAAAAGAAATTATATTACATAGTTTTTGTTAAGAGGATGGTTTTAATTTTTATTTTTTTTATCTTTCATTATACTAGATATGATGTGTTGTAATATACTTCTCTTAGCTTCTGGGTTGGGATTACTACCAATGAGAAAGATATGATTAGGATCATACACCATGTGTATCTAGAAACTCATAAAAGTTAGTTAAATATGATTCTTTTAAAATAAGATTGATCTCTCATTACAGATCAATATCTTTTTTATTTAAGTCAATTATATGTAAATCCAAAGTTATTATTCATCGGGATTTAGTTCATTATTTCTCATAATAATTATATGATTTTATAGTGAGGATAATTAATCTTTGTATAGACCATGGGATGTGTGTTTTGAATAAGGATAAGTGATTATTTAATTATGGAGAGATATATTTGAAAAAGTAAATGGCACAATTACATGTCAATAATTAATTAGATAAATTATAACATGGGGTTAATATAATTATTTCACATATATAATTAATTATCAATGAAGTGATACATTAAAATAATATTAATTTCTAGTAGAGTTATTATTTAATAATTAAATAATATTTAATGTTATTTAATCATAAATTAAGAATTTATTACTGAATTTTTTTTATAATTATAATAAGTTGAAGATGCGGGACCTACTTATAGTTTAAAATTTTGAAATCAATTATATATATGTGTGTGATATTACCTGGTTCACCCAATCCAGGATAATAAAAGGATTATACAAATTAATGTTCTAATATACCAGAATCACTAAAGTGAACTTCTATTACAATTGTTGTAGTGAACTCACTATAAATTCTACTTTAAAACCACTCAAACATGATAGCTCTCCATTATCTCAACTGTAAGGAACTAAATACTCCTCAATAAGAATACTTAGATGATATAAATCATCTTTAAATTGTCTCACAGAAACATGGGTTCTCCATGAAGCTCATTTTTCATCAATGTGATGAAATATTCCTTATATTATAAAATTTGATTCATGGGTAACTCCTTCCTGAAATGCATCCTTCATGAACAATAATTCATGTGTATTGACTATTGGTCATTGTATCTATAACTTCTAGTAGAATAATACCCCTAAAGGGTGCCCAAATACCATTTGGCCACATGGACGCAAGTGCATCTCTCAGAATGCCGAATGTCGTCGACTAGCAGCAAGACCCTAGGGTGTGTCCTTTGGGAGACTATTCCCTCATTACTAGAGTTTGAAATAGTAGAATATAATAAACTATAAATAGTGGAATCAGTATAGCAATAGAACATGAGATAAACATCTAGATGCCAAATATAGATATAACAATGCCAGAAGTAGTCTCATATACAATGATGATAATGTCATATTTCTAAAAAACCGCCAAACTTGGTATACATGAACCAGTACAGTACATGTATCAAAATTACAAATAGACCAAAAATAACTATCTCCAGATGGAATCATGACACTCAGGCCAGTTTTATACTCCCCTCCTTCTAAGCATGGCACAATGTCAAGAATCGAACATTGGGAAGTTTCCACATTCCCGACATGCATCCAAATATTCTTTCTGGATACCCAATGATAGCCCAAATAGGGTTTGGGATAAAATCCCAATACATAACCAGAAAAAGTATCTAAAAAAAGTTCTGGATATTCAATACAATATAAAGCTAACTGTATAGTTTAAAAAGTATGGTAGTACTAAAAGAATAGTTCCTATGGAAAAATTAATCAAACATGTGATCTTGTAATGACATGCATGGATCCCCTTAAAACCAGTGTCAAGATCCTATCCCTAGGAAGATAATAAGTAAAAGGAAGCAAATATAATATCCATGTTGTATACCCTATATATCACAACATGAAATCCTTGTCGTATAATATGTATAACATATCCATCATGGAGATATCGTATAACAAGAAGTATCACAATTTACCATAGTCGAGCCATTTAATCATGAATGTGAAATTTACAAAAGTCAATCCATATAATCATAAATTTCATACCTTGTATGTATGGATAAAAGGTATATCAAACCAACTCATTCTCATCGAGTCCCAAGAGAATATTGATTGAAACTCTTTAAGGGCACTGGTAGATTCCAAGGATCATGTCAATAGAGTATGTACAATGTGTGACACACTGATATTTTATGAGATAGATTCTGTTTAATTTATTAGATGTATTCTGTTGTACTATACACCAATACTAGATTTAAATATATGAAACACCATATTATAATGTAGTATATGCAACACTATTCTTGGCTTTCATTACACACAAGAGAAACCTTCCTCGATAGCTTGCATTGTACTCGATACCGATTTTCACTAAACAATTATACATAATTTAAATATTTTTATTTAATGGGATATAAACTAGACATTTTGAATAGTATTATCCACATTTTTAATTTTATATAACATTAAAATTCATCTTATTTATTTTCTATAAATGTTATAAGAACAAATTCAATTTTTTATATAAAATAAGTATTTTTCAAAAAATATAGTTTTGTCGCCTTTTATTGGAGCACAAATTTTAAAGTGAGTTTTTAATGCTTTTATATATTTTATTTGAAAAAATAAATTTCTAATTTCTAATACGAACATAAAAATTTAATTTTTTTGAATTATTGATATTTTTCTGATAAAATATGTATTTTAATGAATATTGAAAATACTGCATTTTAATTCAAAAATATCTTTTCACATAATTTATTTATATAGTTAGATTATCTTTTTAATTGATTTTAAAGTGTAATTGGATTATTATATTATAATATAATCCAATTTTGGTCATTGGAAGTAATTTTATATTTAAATTGGATATAAACACATGAAAACCTTTTGATATGTTTTTACTTCTTAAAAATCCGATTATTGGTTTTAACAATGGAGTTAATTTTAGATTAATTTCATCAAATTATCTATTTTTAATAATGAAAAATGGAATAAATATTTGTAATTATTGGGTGAAAATTATTTTTTTAGGTTACTTTTATTGTTTTGATACTATTAATATTAACATCAATAATTTTTATTTACCACAGTTAATGGTAAATCGGGTAAATTCGGGTAACTAATAATATGATAAGGACAATAAAATTATCCTAAAAACTAATAAAATCCAATTATATGAATAAATTTCTAATATTAATATCTTATATTCGAAATAGAGTCATTTAATATCCAGTTAACAATGAAAATGACATAGATATTAATAAAACCAATGAATGTGAAAAAATGTCAAACTCATATTTTACAGAAGTATGTTAATTTGTATGAAGGGATTACCAGGGAATAAAATCAACTATATATACTATTTAGAAAGATAATATAATTAACTACATAATATAGATTTAACTATAAATTTGAGATATTAAATAATTATCATTAATGACGACACAACAGCCATGCAGAAATTATTTTATTAATAGAAATATCAAATAAATGATATTAAAAATATTAAAATAAATAAAATTTCAGTGAATAAAAATCATACAATAACTTTATGGATTACGTTGACTTGTTATTTATTGTTTAAAAGAGTTTTTTAGAACATATATTTATTTTAAGATATTTCTAAAAGGACAACTAATGAAGAGTGTCAAAATTGAAAATATCGATAATTTAAATAAATTAAATTTTATTAAATTATATAAAATTCATAAAAAATAAAATTCAGCAAACAATGTAGTTAGAATTTAAATATGTCACAAATTGTCCATTTATGGATCCTTTGGCATTTTATAGTGACTATATTAACCCTAGTAAAAAAAGACATGTTGTCATGGTAAGTCTTAAAGGAATTAATTAATGGTAAATCAAATTA
Organism: Viscum album; assembly: GCA_963277665.1. Classification (NCBI taxonomy): domain Eukaryota; kingdom Viridiplantae; phylum Streptophyta; class Magnoliopsida; order Santalales; family Viscaceae; genus Viscum; species Viscum album. The sequence goes on from OY728130.1 coordinate 962,032,764, forward strand.
TATGGTTTAAAATAAAACCAAATCATGTCCAAAAAATAATGGATGAATAAGATTAAATAATTATCACAATATTATCGATTTTGGGTTGTCTAATGGAATTTTAACGTGAAAAAAATATATTATTTTTTTAAATCAAAGATAGTTACAAAATATCATTATCTTGTATTTTAATATACTTTATTTGTCCACATAGAGTCAAAATCAAGCTATGAATGAATATAAATATCTATTTAGGTATAAATGAAACCATTTTACATATATAAATTTATATTTAATTTTAAGAAGTTATATAATTACCTTAAAGGTCTCTTCAATTCTAAAACAATATTAATTCAATTAACATGAAAATGGTATAAATGATTTTAATAATAATAATTTTGTTATATTTTCGCTTATTTATTGTGTATAACAAATTGACATGATCTATATGATATATTATAGTCTTGTAAAAGAATTACATTCTAATTAAAACTTTGTATTATTGTATTTCAAGTCAGATTAACTATATAGAATTAAATTAGGTAATAATAATATATTATTAAATAAATTAATTATTAAATTATTTTAAAAAACATGAATGTTCAATAATAAAAAGGTTATAATATATGGTCTAAAATGAATTATAAAATTCATTTATGGGCCATTTATAATTATTTAGTTCTAGAATAGTCTTTTTATATTTTAATATTTTGAGAGTTTCCTAAAGTGCCCCTCCCCTCTCTAATAAAAGGGAATCTCCTCCAATGTTGTCTTGCACCTCCTTGAGCCTTCTAGATCGACCAAACCCTACCTAATTGTCATATAAACATTCTTATTCAACTTTTGGAGGACCTTTATTTCCAAAAATTCTATCCCTAGTTCCCCAATGAAGAGATCCAAAGGAAGTCCATAGAAGAAAATGTAGTTGATTCACCAATTCAATTCAATTTATTTTCTTCTTATAATTCCTATATCTATGTTGATTACATACTAAAGTAATAACTATAGTATATTTTACATGATATGATATTTTTATAATTATATGACAACCTTAGACATCCTTTTACCCATCCTACGAATAACAATATCACCATGTGTGTGTGCATACGACTTACCACCTCCACGTCGTGTTGTAAATTTTTACTAAATATTACTTCATTAGGAAAGGTAAAATGATGAGTATAATGGATTTAAATAATTAATATAAAATTATAATCATTCTGTATAATTAATATACGATCCAATTACAATCCATTTAACCATCAATATAATGATATTGTAGCTCGTTTATACTTGTGGAATACTCTCTCCACGATGCGGTGAGATTCTTTATCCACGTTAAAAATAAAAAAATGATTATAAAATTTATATTATGAGTGAAAATAATAATTATGAGCATTATTTCATGAATTAAATACATCCTATTCATAGAAAAAATGACATACATGGTAAAACAGGAATGGGAAAATAGAGCAGTTAACACTCGAAATAATGGTAATATTGAAATACTATTAACAATAAGATATAATTGGATCATATATGATATCATAAATATGTATATGGTCCTGGTATAATTTTTTAACAAAATTTTATCATTATAAAGGAGGTTAACACACCCTCAACTAATCAAAAGTACGAAGTAATGGATAATTTTCCAATCTAATTTTTATCAAAGATTGTTTATACGTATGTATTTACAAGGGATATATTTATCATCCATGTCTAGGTTTCATAAAAATGTTTTCATAAAATATTTACTATTAATATATGTGATTTTAACCTCATTTTTTCATATTTTTTACTTTTAATACATAGTACAGAATAATTCAGTTTTTTGTTTACCATACGAGCATCTTTTTGACTTTTTTGGAAAATATATGAGGAGAATGTTTTTAAATTTATATGAAATTATTTGATTTTTAGGGTTTCATGACACTTTATTTCCAGGAATATTCTCCTAAATTATTCAATATTATTTTCAACTATTTTTATTTCTTTTCAATTGGGGTGGCATTTTGAGAAAAGAAAATATTCTAAAAAAATATATATTTTCCTTAGGAATTAAGTTCAACTATTTTATCAAACTTACTTTCAATATAAGGTGACATAAGATTATGTTTTATTATGTTTCTGATGGAATTATTAATATTAAATTCATTTATTTTATATGGATTATGATGGGATGATGTTTAGGAAACCTATTTTATTTAATGGGTTATGCTATGATGAATGATTTATGTTTTTGTGGAACATGTAAGAATGATTTCATTATGTAATGGGTGGGACCTATATCTCCCTCCAATTCAATGGGTAAATATTTATATCTCATTATATAGATATAACTAGAATGTAAAGTAAATCTGGTTCAGAAATATATGGCTGGAATGGCAAGTAAATCTGGTTCAGTAATACATGGCTAGAACGATATGGAACCCCAATTCAGTAATGGTCTTGGTATATTATAATGGTCTTGGAAAAATGCCTTGGCGACTATGGAAATCATATTATGTGATTATTTTTTGAAAAAACTCAATTTTTTCTTCCAATGCTATTTTATCATGATTAATGTTCCTTTATGATCTATGTCTTATTCCATGATTTATTTCATTACTCGTGATTTTGATTTTTAAACATTATGTTCATCTTTTTACATTATTATGTTTATGGTTTGATTTATGTTCTCCATTTTTACCCATACTGTGAATTTGAGATCACCCTTTTTTTTCTTTTCCCCAAGACATAAGGAAAGGTTTTATGTATGAAAAAATAGATGATCTTTATGGGAGATGTTGAATATCTTTCACCATGTTAGAATATTATGTTATAAGTTTCAAAATGAACTAAACTGATACGGTCTTGGGTGTCGGTTTGTGTCATATATTATTTTTTCTGAAAATGAAATGCAATTTTGATTTACATCAATATTTCTTCTGTAGAGTTGGTTTCAGGGAAAAGAATGTAGAAATGAATCTGATCCTTGGGAACTCTCACATGTGAACGTTGGACGAAACATGGCTTGCTGCCCAAGGGCTTCATGAGAAAATAGATTCCACTGGGGATGGTGTAGTGTCCCCACCAGGGGGTGTAGACACACATGGAGTGCTCTGATAGGTATCAATTCTTGTCTACTAGAAATAATTACAAACTGTTAGAGTTGGTATCAGAGAAAATCTTTAGTTAACCTTTGGAAACATGGATGCAAAATTTTTTTGGAGATCCCTATAGATATTTCTAATGTATACCTAGTGATGTCCCTAAGGATAATTATACATATATATTATAGTCCTATATTTATAGTAATGATCATGAATAACCTATGATTAAACCTAAGATTTATAATATTGAATGTACTCACCCTTGATTATTTTTTCCCGTGTATGATTTTTTCCTCTCAAACTATTATTTTCGGGTTTTTGAAAATGGTTGGAAATAAGAGGATTCATGTTAATGAAAAATATTATGGATAATGGAATGATATTATTAATGATAAACCAAATGTAATGGTAGTTGGAAGGTGAAACATTGTTATTATGCATAATCAACAATCTCATAATATAATCAGTAATCTCATCTTGGGTGAGTTTCCAAACACATCTAATAAGAGAAAGATGGACTATAATGGTGTTCAAAGAGGAAAAAAAGTTCAATTTTCCTCATCTAAAACATGTGGGAAGATGAATCAAGGATAATGTTCCAAAAGAACAGGAAAATTCTTTCTGTATGACAAAGAAGGACACAAAGCCAGTAATTGCAATGGAACTGGTTCAGTTAACACAATGCACAAGAACAATGGTATTTCTAAGACATATATAATGGCTAAATGTATTAAATGTGTAATGTACAAGCATTATTCAAATTAATACCATAAGGGAAAATCTAATGAATAAAATAAGTATGGTTATATGATTAGAATTTATGAAGTTGTTGATGAAGAGACTATAAATTATATATGAGATGCAAGAAGTGTTAAGGAATAAAACCATGAATCTTAGTCAATTGTTTATTAATATAGTAGAATGATTACATTATTATCAATAATATTTTTGTATAAGTAATTTTATAGTGTTATGGAATAAAGAAACGTCTAAGGATTGTCACACTATTGTTTTTCCATTAGTATATGAAAGTACATGTTGAATGACACTAGTAACCATGAAAAGTGATTGAAATGTTTTTGGAAATAACATGAAATGAACACAATTAACGGATAAAGAGATAAAGAGATTTTTTATTTTATTAATGACCTCATTAATAATATATAGAAAATATGATATCATCGAATGACTACATATAATTTTTGGTATTTTTGGTTTGTGGAAAGTGGTAATTTTTTACAGAATGTATGTTTCCAATAAGGTTCTACAGTAATTTATTTTATTATCATGTTTCAAGAGAATACAAGATTAAGGTATTCACATTTTTGGATTGTGACAACAAAGAACTACCTTATGAGATATGGGAGATAAATATAATATCAATTTAGTTCACATATTTCAAAAGTTTTATATTTTTAGGATTCAAATGTTATCTATTTATGGATAGTATAATTTATATTCTAGTTGAAATTTTTTATATTAATGTATTATCTAACTATAGGTGGACGTATGCATATTTGATAACCTTTTCTAACATTTCTATTGAGATAGATGGATTGATGTATCATTCAATTGTATAATTTTATAACAATTTAGGAATGAAAAATTCAACTTCAATTATCTAAATAATAGATGAAGTAGAAATTGTTCAGGGAATAATCCCAGGTGAGATTGTATTGATATCGAGTAATTATTTCATCTCATGCAATAATTCATCAACTTTAGGAATATGATATTGAAACAAAAAATGTAATCCTAGTACCATATTATCCAATGAATCAGATATTCCCGAAAATCAACACTTATTTATGGATTTCTGGTAGTTAACATTATCCAATCCTTCTTCACTATCATCATCCATCAGAACTTTATGGTTAGATTTATCTTCCATATTCATGCTTTCACTTCTCACCTATGTTCTCCTAAGTGGAAACCATGTGATGAGTTAATTTGGATTACTATTATGTTTCTAACTTTCCTTTTTAAAATGAAGTTTTAGTATTAATTTTTACTCTGTGGGTTTGTATGAAAAAAACTTGCAAATATTAAACCATATATATCCTTGACAAATTTAAAGGGAGAAATTCATTTTAAGGTGGGTAGAATGTGACACCCCGAGATTTTATGCGATAGATTTTTTTTAATTTCTTTGATGACATATGATGAATGATAAACCATAATTATCGTTTTCTATATGTAACACTATATTAGCTTTCAGAATATGCACCACTCTTCTTGGCTTGCGTTACATGCAAAAATGACTTTCCTCGATAGCTTGCATTATACACAATACCGAGTTTCACTAAATATCAATATATTAATGAAATATTATTATTTAATGGGATATAAACTAGTCTTTTTGAATAGTATTAACAAAATTTTTAATTTTATATAACCTTATCATTCATCTTCTGTGTTTTTTACACATTATATATTAACAAATTCAATTTTTCGGTTAACATATGTATTTTTCCAAAAATGTAGTCTTTCCACCTTTTGATGGTGAATCCATTTTAAATTTAGTTTGAAACACTTTTATATATACTATTTGACAAAATAAACTTGTTATTTGGAAGAGGAACATAAAAAATATACTTTTTTTAATTTTTTTGTATTTTTTGGATAAAATTCGGATTTTAATTAATAGTGAAAAATAACACATTTTAAATAAAAACTGCACATTCATCTAATTTATTTATATGGTTAGATTATATTTTTAATTGGTTTTAAATTGAAATTTGATTATTTTTGTATCATTTAATCCAATTTTGTTTATTTTATATAATTTCACATTTAAATTGGACATAAAACCTGAAAATATTTTGAGAAGATTTTACTTCTTAAAAACCCGCTTTTTTGGTTTTAAGAACAGAATTAATTTTAAATTAATTTTTGGAAATTATTTGTTTTGAATTATGAAAAATGGTTTAAATATATGGAATAAATGCGTCCAAATTATATTAATAAGTTTATTTTATTTATATATATTATGAATAGTAACTACAATAATTTTTATTTACCACGGTTAAAGGTAAATCGAGTAATTACGGTAACTAATAATTTGATAAGGACACTAAAATTATCCTAAAACCTTCTAAATTACCATTAGATGAATAATATTATACCCTTCACATCTTATTTTCTAAAAATACTCATTTAATTTTCACTTGAAAATGACCTTGACTTAGATATTAATAAAACCAATGAAAGTGACAAAATGTCAAACTCAAATTTTATATATGTATATTAATTTTAATTTAGGGGTTACCAGAGAATAAAATTGACTATATGTAGTATTTAGAAAGTAAATATAATTATATACATCAAATAAATTTATTTATAATTTTTAAAGATTAAATAATTATCATTAATGATGACTCAATAGTGATGCAGAAATTATTTTGTTAATAGAAATATCTAATAAATGAAATTAAAAATATTAAAATAAAAATAATTTGAGTGAATTAATGTCATCCACTAATTTTATGTATGACTTTGACATGTTATTTATGGTTTAATGGAGTTTTATATGACATATAATTATGTTATGATATTTCTAAAAAGTAAACTAAAGAATAGTTCCATTATTAACACTGTTGATATTTGAAATAAATAATATTATATTAAATTATATAAAATTAATAAAATTAAAAAAAATTAGAAAAACTAATTGTGATGAAGTAAAAAATGCCACAAATGGTCCATTATGGCTCCTTTGGAATTTTATAGTGACTATATTAACCCTTAATAAATAAAAACACATGTTGTCATGGTAAGAGTTAAAGGAATTAATTAAGGATAAATCAAAATTATATGGTTTACAATAAAACAAAAACATGTCCAAAAAAATTATTTGATGATTATTATTCAATACCTATCAAAATATGATCAATTATTAGTTGTTTAATGGTTACTTATACATGAAAATGAATTATTTTTTATTTAAATCAAAGATAGTTTCGAAATATCACTATCTTTTATTTTAATTTGTTTTATGTGTCCAAATTGGGCCAATATTAAGCAATAAAGGAATATATATTTCTATTTCTATATAAATGAAATAATTTTCAATATTTGATTTTTTTTATTTTATAGATGTTATATAATTAACAGAAAATTCTATTCTATTCTAAAATAATAAAAATTCAATTAACCTAAAAATGAATAAATTAATTAAATAATAATAATTTCGTTATATTTTGGATGAGTTAATGTGTCTAAAAAAATTCCAAGATCAATAAGATGTATTTTATATGTTTTAATGCACTATATTCGAATTCCCACTTTGTTTTATTGTATTTTATGTCATATTATGCGCAATAATAATATCATATTGAATAAATTTATTATTAGATAATATAAAAATAAAAAAAATGTTAAATAATATCAAGGGTATAAAATTTGGTCTGAAATATATTATATAGTTCATTTATAAAAAATTTTTAATTAATTAGATCTAGAATATTCTTATTTTATTTTAAAATTTTGAGAGTTTCCAAAAGTGCCCCTCTCCTATCTTATAAAAAGGCATCTGCTCCAAAATTTCCTCACACCTCTATGAGCTTTATACATCAAAAAACCCAGACCAGTTATACTATAAACATTTTTAGTCAACTTCTGGAGGTCCTGGTTTTCCAAAAAGTCCATCCCTAGTGTTCGGAAAAGAGATCCAAATGAACTATAACGAAGAAGAGGTAATTTCTTTACCAATTCAATTCAATTTCATTTCTTCCTCTACTTCCTCCTTATATGTTAATTCCATTATAAAGTAATTAATATAGTATATTCTACATTCTGAGATGTTATTATAATTTTGGGACAACATTATACCTCCTTTTATCCATCTTAACAATAATAATATCACCAAGCATTTGTATGTACGGTTTACCGTCTCCACGCCGCGGTGTAAGTTTTTATTAAAAAAAAGTATATTATTAGTTTGGGTATATTGATGAGTATAATGGTTTTAAATAATTTGTATTACATTATAATGGTTCTATATAATTAATATTCCATTTAATTACATACTATTAAACCATCATGAAAATGATATTGTCGCTCATGCGTACGTACAGCCTATCGTCTCCACGACGAGGTGAGATTCGTACTCCAATTTAACAATTGAAGAATGATTATAAAATTTATTTGATGAGTGAAAATAATATTTATAAACATTATTTCCGGAATAAAATACATCTTATGCATAACAAACAAGACTTACATGGTAAAACAGTAATGGGAAGGTGAAGCGGTTAGCACCCGAAATAATGGTAATATTAAAATACTATTAACAAAAAAATATAATAGGATTGTATATGATTTCATTAATATGGATATGGGCCTAGTATAATTTAATAACACAATTTAATAATTATATAATAGGTTACCACACCCTCAACAAACAAAAATTACAAGGTAATGGATAATTTTACAATCTCATTTTTATTCGAGATAGTTTGTACTTAAGTATTTACTATGGATATATTTGCCATCCAGGTCCATAGTTTATAAAATTGTATTAATTTTTTTTAACTATTATTATATATATTTAAAGTCCTTTTACCCTAATTTTTGACTTTTACTACGTGGTATGGAAAGAATATTTCTTTTTTTACCATATGCATTACTTTTTCACTTTTCCAGTAAAAATATGAGGAGAATGTTTTTTTAACTTATATGGAATGATTGGATTTTTACAATTTCATGACACATCATTTCCACGAATCTTCCACTACAAAATTTCAATATTATTATCAACTAAAATATTTTATTTTAAAATTTGGTGACATTTTGAGAAAAGAAAACTTTTTAAAAAAAAAGGACATTTTCCTCAGTAATTAAGTTCAAGTGTTTTATAAAAATTATTTTAAATCTATGATGAAATAGGGTTATGTTTCTATCCATTATATTAGTTTTATTTTATTGTGTTTATGATGGAATTATTATTATGAAATCCATTTATTTTATTTGTATTATGATGGAATGATGCTTAAGATAACACATTTTATTTCATGGGTTATGGTATGATGAATGATTTATGTTTTTGTGGCACATGTAAGAATGATTTAATTATGAGATGGGTGGGACCTATATCTACATCTAGTGCATTGGTTAAAGTGTTATATCTCATGATATAGACATGACTGGAATGTAATGTATATTCGATTATTAATATAGTGATGGAACGACATGTAAATATGGTTCAATAAAACATAGATTGAACGACATGAAAATCTGATTGAGTAATGGATGTTGTATATTATGATGGTCTTGGAAAAAACGTCATGGCTACTATAGAAATCATATTATGTGATTAATTTTTTTCCACAATTCCATGTTTTATTCCAAGGTTATTTTATTGTGGTTAATGTTCCTCTATGATCGATTCCTTACGAACTACCATGATTTATTCCATGACTTATGATTTTAATATTTAAACATTGTGTTCATATTTTTTACATTATTATGTTTATGGTTTGTTTTATGTTCTCCATTTTTACCCTTACAGAGCTTCTAAGCTCACCTTTTTATGTTTTCTTTTCCCTGGGATATAAAGTAAGATTTTATGTAGAAAAAAGTGGATGATATTTATGGGAGATGTTGAAGATCCTTCACCAAATTAGAAGATTATATTCCAAGTTTCCAAGGGAACTAAAATAATACGGTATTGGGCATTGATTTGTTTCATGTATTAAGTATTTTGCAAAAGAAATGTATTTACCATGCATTTTAATCATGGTTATTTACACAATTAGATTCCTACAATTTGGATCCAAGGTGTAGAAATTCCCTTAGCATCCAACAGAATCATTATCTTAGGAGATATAGGCCCAAGGTACCTTCTACAGTATAGAATGACTCGTGAGTGAATTGAAATTAAATGGAATAAAGATTAAATGGTATTAAAACCAAGTAATACACTACAATTTCAATTCAGATCTCATCTGTTCAATAACTAAAAAGCATTCAAGTCCCACGAGTATACCCACACATATAGAAATTCGCATTCTATTATATTCAATGAGTTTACCTACTCATAGAAAAATTACTTATAAACGATTTAATCAAATTATAAACATGAAAAAGAGTCAAAACATCTATTAATAAAATAAAACTATTCAATTTATTTATAAATTTTCTTCCTCTAATGAGGAAATCTCAAATTCACAACCCATGGATGGTATAAAAAAGATAAATATCAAAGTCATGCCCTATAGGTGACCATGGTTGGTAAAACAGCCTCCAAAAATTCTAAAAGAACTACTGGGAATCCACGACATGATCCATTATGTTCAATTTAACTGTTAAATTCATTTTCAAGGACACACCGAAAATCCTATTGGGATGTACAATGAAAACTAGCTAAATAAAGCACCATACCCCTTGGGAAAAGTGTAGACCAACTACTGAAGGTCCATAGTAGAGTTATCATCCAGTATTAGCTTTTTATTCAACCCATATTGAGAGAAAAATTTAAAACAGATGATGATCCCACAAATAGGGAAGATTATCTTACACCAAAATAACTCTATTGATACTAAGAATAATGAATAATGGCACAAAAGGAATTGAGTACTCACTGGTGTAAATCCAACAAAGTTGATAGTACTAATTCTATGATAGGATGGAATAACGAGATCAAAATCCTATGTAATAGCTTCACGGAGGATCCCAGCCTTTATGTTCTTCCAATAGAGGGAGAAGGGATGATAGATTTTTGCTTATAAACATTTTAAGGACAAAAGGGTCATTTTTTCTCATTAAACAAAGTCACATGATTTGGATAAATGGTTGGAAAACCCATACGCTAACCATGATCCCACTATTTTGATTAAGGGTCACCTACGTGGTCTTTGTGCATGGCTTGACTAACCCTGCACAAACAATGAATTTAGTATCTACTAAAAACTCTAGGCAGCTCACGCAGGCATGCACCTCCATCCACCTACTTTTGTCAATCTATGCAGAATCTAGCACCCCATTGTCCCACCTAACATGATTACTAGTAACTATGTGACCTTCCCCGCATGATTTCTACTAACTATGTGGCTTGCCCAGATTATCTAAATAATAAGGCTTTAGGATTTGAAAAAGCCCTCGACATCCCCAGATACCCCCATGACCTGAAAGGGCATTCACATTAATTTTTAAGGAATCATTTAAACAGAAACTAATTTGATTCACACCTCTCAAAAAATACTAAGATCATATAATGTTTCCACCTTAGATCAGTTCATCCATAAACTTCCCTCTCATGTGTGTTCAATATTTTTCAAATAACAACTCTGTCCACTGATCACATCATTGGCCTCCCTCTCCCAAGACTCACCCTATAAATGATAGTGTTGTAATAGAACACGTAATAGAAGAACTGACTAACCTCATAAAACCTCTATGATCCTATCTGTGATAAGAATCAAATAATCCTCAAAGGACTCATATACCTTTAACTAAACCTCCTTGAGGTGAAAAATCATTAGACAGCTTCGAATGATAATGGTACATCTTAGATATGTAGAACATGTCACGCATGGCCTGATACCTCTAAAGTAACTATATTATAAGGTCTATAATCTTAAGTATCAACAGAATATCAAAATCTCGGATATATCACTATGAAATCTTACACTATCATCTATTATATCTATGTCCTAGCCTTAGTGAGATACGAAAAATACCTTACCCTCGACATCAATATCTAAATGTCATCTTTGGTGATCTATGTAATATTTATGCTGAGACTATGCATTAGCCATCTACTTTTAGATCAACTGGACTTACTCATAAGTCTCCTACATGAGACATGGTCCTAGTAAAGTTGACTCACCAACCCCTAACCATCCCAAGGGCAATTTTCATGGCCTACCATAGAGAGCCTCACAAGGATCCATCAATGTATTATCTTGTTCGATATTACTGTAGGAAAACTCAATTAGGGGTATATGACTCTCACATAGGCCCCCAAAATATAGGACACATCCTCAAAAAAAATTCTTCAGCACATGCTTCATACTCTATGACTAGCCATCAGTCTGATGGGGGTATGTCGTTCTTAGGATTACCTATGTACTTAGCGCCCTATGAAAACTCTACCAAAAACAAGAGGTAAATCTAGCGTATAATAAAAGTTCTTAAGAATGTTTTTGGATTCCTCATATTCAGTGCATCAACCACTACATTTTCATTTCTAGGCATGTGGGAAATCTCAAATAATAATGAATATATGTAATCAAGCCATTATTATAGCCTTAGATTCAAATAAAACTATTTGAATTTGTTCTTTAGGCTTTTTTGGTCCATGTACAACAAAAAACACTCTCCCAGTAAATATTTTCTCCAACAATTCAAGGCATGAACAACTGCAACTAACTCTAGATCAAGTTTTGGGTAATTACTCTGATGTGGACTTAGTTGTCAGGACCCGTTTATCATGACTATATATCTCTTCATTAGCACTTCCCAAAGCTCGATACAGGATACATCACAATACACAATGTAGGTTCTTCCCTACTTTGGAAGAATCAGAAATGTTGCTAAATTCAATCTCCCTTTAAACTACAGAAAGATTGTCTTATGGGTATCTAATCATATAAATGTCACACCCATCTTAGTAAATACTACCAATGTCGTAACTAAGTGTGAGAAGCCATGTAAGAAAATAATTTAATATCTATTTGTCCCCATGAAACATCATATATCAAATACATTCATGGGATTCTCCCAGGAACTACATCTCACACCTTCTCTGGGTCAACTGATACTCCTGTCTCTGAGGTAAAATGACTCAGGAGGTAAATATTAGCCTTAAAAAAGTGTAACTTTGTGATCATATCATATAACTAATTCTCTCTCAGTTTATCCAAAACTATCTCAAGGTTTTTCATAGGATCATGTTGATTGTGAGAATACACCTAGATATTGTCCATGAAAACCACTACAAAAAATCTCGATAAGGATAGAAAACTTAGTTCATTAGTACCATGAAAACTAATTTCAAATTCCTGAGGCCAAATGGAATAACCAGATACTCTTATAGATCGTACCTTATATGAAATTCTATATGTGGTATGTATGTAGGTCAAACACATTGAAACATTCTGGAATTGGATTCCATTAAATGGTTCCTGATTCCGGTGGGTCACATGGCCTAAAGGGCATCCCCCAAACACTAGAGGCTACTGACTAGAAGTGAGGACCTTAGTGAGTCTGTGGGGATACTATCCCTCATTAAAATAGTGTAACATAATGGAATATCAATAATAGTTGCAAATAGTGGTACCAGTAAACCACACAACAGAAGTAAACAACAAAATCCAAATACTATAAACAAGGAAGAATCCATATCATATAGAAGATGATGATATATCTAACATATTTCTAATAAAAAATCCAAAATATGAATACAAGTGAGTTTTATAATACATCTAACAAAATTACAAAAATAAAAAAATCCATAGGCATTTCTAGCCTCATCTTGGTCTCATTCTCTCCTTCTCCTAAGATCATATCATTTCCCTTAAGGAGGGTGCATTCCATTATCATTACCTAAAATCATATAATCTATTTGGTCTTAAAATCATGGCCCTAACTAGGTGAGAAAAAAATCCTAGTAAGAAACCACCCAAGACTTGTTCCAATATGTCAATGAATATATATAACAGGTAGTGTACAATAAGAAAATAAGTAAGCAAGGAAGAGATCAAAAATAAACATCCTACATGATTTGGTTTCTATTTCATTTCCATTTTGCATTTCAATTATTTTGAAATTAATATGTCTTGAGATCCGGCTTGATCCCAACATCCCCTGTGTAACTAGAAGCACACCAGAATCCTCATAAGTCCATACAAACTAGGAAATTGAAGACCCAATCCTGGATTATTCTTTGTCTTATCATACATTTCACAAGTTATTTCATTTATAATTTAATTTAGAATTTGAGACCATCCTTGAAATTCCTCAGTTGGAATTAAAGTATCACTCCAAGTGCAATATCAACTAACACCCTACAAACCCATCACTGGAGAACCTCTCAAGAATCTATTATCACTATTGGTGATTTATAACATCTCATCCAAATGAGTTTGTCCTCATCGCTACTCAACATAACCCCAAGTATCACCCTTGGAATTATATTAAAATTCCCTTTCTGTTTGGTCATGGAATTCTCATAAGTATCCGTGAATCACTTGACATATTATTCTAGACTCAATGAGTCCTTCCATGGAATCCCTAATTTTGATCCATGTATCACTCATATAAGTATCACCTTAACCATTCAGTTTGTCCATAGCATTCTAAGGTGAATCCATGTATCTTTCAAGGTATAAAGGTCAATAGTCAAAGGATTCCATCCATAGAATTTTAAATTGAATTCACGTTTCAACCAATGATATTTATCATTTAATCAATTAAATTCAATTTAACCATCTGATTAGACATTATAATGTCAAAACCAAGAGCATCTTTTATCCAAATATCCTCAAAATGTGTGTCAATCCATGGAAAACATCAAAGGGCTTGGCCTTTCATTTACTCACCTGGGCATGTTTTTTATAACATGGTTCAAAGGAATTACAATATACTACTTGTCTTGGTTATTCTATAACTCACATGGGAAAAAGAAAAAGAATGTTAAATTCATTAATATTAAGGAAACCAAAAAACAAGGCTAATCTCATCTAGTTTCAAGCTCTCATTCATCCTAATTTGGAATAAATATAAAGAATGGACAGAGAATGAGAAAATGGGGAATATGAGCCTAAATTTAAATATCACGATCGATATCCTAAAGAATGAAGAAAGGATGAAAAGTAATTAAGGCCTTACCATTACATATCGAAAGAGACAAACTACATTTTAATCGAAGATCGGAGAACGATTTGATCTAAAATTGAAGAATAGTCTAGCTTGAGAGCTTTTCCAATGAAAGATCTAGTGACTATTTAAAAAAATCCAAAAAAGGTTACGATAATTTATTTATTTGAAATTTATAATATTAAATATTTAATATAGCAGGGATCACATAGTTTTACTGTACAGTTTTTCAAATAGTACTGAAACTGTGCATGACTTCCCATATCCTTGGGGCATAGATCACAGTTTCCCCCCACACTATTTATAAACCATATAAAAATCGTCCGAAACCCCACTATCAAAACTACTGAAAATTGTACAACTATTTCATGAATATGCTGCTCGTCTCGCACGGTTTACTCAAACATTGTGTCTTGTAACCCCCCACTATCTAGCCTCACATGGTTTAGTCAAGACATGTGGTCTGCTTCACACAGTTTCCACTAATCATTCTCCAACATAAAAACACCCAAACTTTGGGTTGTAGGAACCGAACCAACCCCAGATACCATCATTACCCCCAACAAGAATCAAATTTAGGCCATACCTATGTTTTTAAACTGAGAGTTGATTGGAATAAATAATATGTACCTCAATAAAGAAACAGTTTCATCAAATTCAACCCCTTAAATCTATTCATCCCCTAATTTCCATTTCAAGGTAGGTGAAGTAATATATAAGAACAAATCCATACACTATGATTGCACATTTCCCTCTCTATCCCATGTCTCATCCTACACTCAGTCATGCTACCATAGCACCTGTACTAAATGAACAATTTGGCATCATGGAACCTTTTCTCTATGATCCAGAATTCATATAGGATGCTCATCAAAGGACACATCTAAGTCTAACTCAACCTCCTCAGGCTGAAAAGTATGATATGGGTCTTAATAATAAAATTGTATCTAAGAAATATGGAAGATTTCAAGGATATCCTAGTACCTATAAGGTAACAATAATAGATTCGACACCATCCCAACTCTCTCCATAATCATGAACAACCCGACGTATCTAGGATAAATATTACCATATCTCATAATCCTTTTGTGTCGTATCCTCAGTGAAACACATATGGAAACCTAATCCCAGAATTCAAACTCTAGATGTCATCTACGGAGATCGTCCAATGATATCTTATGAGACTATGAAGGAGCCTTCAACTTCCAAATCAATTTCACATTTTTTGTGGTCTTCTCGACAAGATGGGGTCCCAACATAGCTTCCTCTCCTATCTCCATCCAAAAGAAGGGTGATCCTCAAGGCCTACCGTATGAAGAATTCTTTAACATCATATGTATAGTTTCCAAAAATATATTTTTGTAGGTGAACTCAAACCAGGGTATATACCTCAGCCAAGAGCCCCTGAAATCCAGGTTTTATTCTAGGAGAAAGTCCTCCAGCACCAGAATTGTGTGCTCTGACTGGAAATCTATCTTGGGGTGGAATGTCATGCGTAGTAGATCCTATTTATCATGAACCCTCTATGTCTGTTGATTGAAATGATAACTAAACAAGGTTTCCCTATATAAAAAAATATAATGTGTTAGCACATGTAGTCGTACAATGTCATGGATTTAAATCCTCTCAAGCACATCAACACTGACGGATACCTTGATCGATAGAAAATATGCAACATTCATGATCCTATCAATAACATCACATCCATCATCTTTACCTCAAGGTGATATAGGCAAACTGATCATGAAATCCATCATGACATCATTCCATTTCCACTCATGAATGGGTAGCTATTATAAAGTTATGCTCAGTCACTGGTGTTCAACCTTCACCTGCTGACAAGCGAAACATCTCATGAAAAAACAAGTTAAATCTCTTTTCATACCGAGCCAGAAGTAATGATGATGTAAATAATGATACATCTTGGTGACACTAGGATGAACTACCCAAACTAATTCATGAAATTCCTCCAATAGTTTCTCATGCATGTTCTTGGAAACACACACGCACCCATGTACCGACAAGACATCATCCTCACCTACAGTTTATCCAGAGGAGGGTCCTCGCCTACCACACTCTCCCATTGATCTTGGACCTTGAGTATGACATCTACCTCATCCTCACTATATAAACAAGCATAGAGGTAACATATATGGATGATAGAAACATCAGGCTCTGATTTTCGTTCACCTCCAAGTTCATCTCAGAGAACAACTCCATAAGCTATCACTTGCTACTGGCATACTACACTTTCTAAATCTGAGTCCTCTTGATTAGTTCATAGGCCACTATATTTCATTTAACAGGTGTGTATAGAAGCTCGATGTCAAAATAATACAGGTACTCAGCCCACATTCATTGCCTCAGATTTAAATAACAATGTTTAAATATTTACTTGCTGGTTGTGTGGTCCGTGTACACCACAATACACTCTCCTAGTATTTATTGTATCTAACAATGCAAAGTGTTAAAAACCACACAACACTCAATATCATGCATTGGGTAGTACCTTTCATGTGGACTCAACTATCGAGATTTGTATGGAATGAATTGACCCCCCCCCCTTATATAAGAACTACGCATAGGCCAATACTTAATGCATCACAATACAAAATATAACTCTTCACCGGCTTTGGAAAAATTTGTCTCGGAACCGATGTCCATATCACTTTCAACTCCTATATGGCAGTATTATAGGAATTTTTTTCAGACATACTTTACACCATTTTTAGTCAATCCCATTAATGGTTCTTCCAAGCATGAGAAGTCTTGTATGATACATCTGTAGTAACAAGCCATCCCTAATGAACATCACACCTCAAAGAAGTTTTTGGGATGATCCTAGGAAACTACCACTATCACCTTATATGGGTCCAATGATACTCTTTTCTCTGAGATGACATGACCTAAGAATTGAATTTGATCCACCTAAAAGTTTCACTTTTTGATCTTAACATATATCTAATTATCACATAGTGTATTCAAAACGATCTCATGGTTTTTTTCATGGATGTGTCCATTTTAAGAATACACCAAGGTATAATCCATGAAAACCACAACAAATGATACGAGGGAAGGATGGAATACATGGTTAATTAGTTCCATTAAGACCACTAACATATTCATGAGACTGAACGACATAACCAAATACTCATATAGAATATACATTCTCCTAGATTCTATGTGAGATATGTCTGAAGGTTTAATATGAGCCTCATCAAAACTGGACATCTAATTAATATATGAGAAGACCCATTTGCATTGGAACTAGTTGAAGATGAAATATTTCTTTGGAATAGGATACCTGTTCTTAATCATCCACTGGATCAATTTCTGTTAATCCACACTTAGCCTAATGCTATAATCAACCATTTTCAGAAAAGGATTGGTGAACCCCATGTAAATGTATTTTTTCAGATGAAACCATTTTCCTGTAAATATTTGAGAGACATCTTGAGCTCATAAAACATCATCGTAGATATCCTATTTGAAGGAATGGATACCAATGTAGCAGCTTGAACTCTCTTGATAGAGAACTCTACCTCTATCACTAGAGGTAATCCTAAGAATTCATATGGGAAGACATCCTTGAAATGATCAACCACTAGTGGTAAATCAATCTAACATGTTCCATAATCATCTAGATATTATATTGTAATATTTGTTATCATCCCACCTAGCCCAAGATCCTTACGTCCAGCTCGGATTTCGTAGAAATCCCATTCACCCTTGCATATAAACTCTCTGGCCTATGGTGATATACAACTCACCCTACAGTGATAGAAATCTAAAAAATCATGAAAAGGATCCAACCAACCCATCCTAATAATGAATCATAAGACTGTCATCTTGTGGATGTAGAGGTGCCATATGATGTGGCACAAACCAACCTCTAGGGTGGAACTCCAGGAACTAATTCACACCTTCCTTTAAAATCCATAACGAAGTGCCTAGTTTCATCACTCAATTAGAAGTATAAACATAGAGCCCAAGGATCTCCAAAATGGGAACTGATATTATTTCATGTAAACGCTTGACATAAAAAAATGTAGAATAAAATACGAACACTACTAGAATAATACCTATGACTGTAGAGGGTATGATGTCCTGCTTCAACTGGGTTTGTTGAACTTCTCATTCATACTCTTTGTTGTGGCACTGTGGCACTACCTAGATATCCTAAGTATATCCACAATGTTGTCACTGTGAAATAAGGGTCTAGCTACCATGACCATGACCACAACCATAGATTGATCATCCAAACATACCCCAACTCTCTATGGGGTCAGATACTATTGACCCAGGCCCTAAATGTGGAGTCGATGGAGACCCTATCTCACTGTATACTGGTGGAAATGTTATAAAAAAGAATTTTACATGTCCCATCTTACTACAAGATTAACACTTTAAAAGGTCATTCATAAATTGTGGCCTCATATGTACTAGCCTACCACACTATTCGAACCTCACTAGGCTACCTAAAGAGATGTTATGACTACTAGTATCACCGTCTGGATGCTCCAGATGACACTTCCTTCTACCTATTAATGATGGAAGTTATTTTTTATTGAAATTGAAAATATACATGGTAATTACCCTTCAAGGAGGGAGAAATTTACGTAGACCAAGGGCATACCCTTTCACTACACATATACCCTCAATGGGGTGAGAGTCTAAACCAGCATAAATCATTATCCCCTCATCCTGCCTACCAATGCAAGCCAGAGAATCTATCACAAAATTAGTCTCCCTCCAACTGTGATGGACCATAAATAAATTATTGGTCTTCGCCTTGCATCTACGAATAAGGTAAATCAACTACCAAGGTATTGCCTTAAGTAATTGTATGTCCTTCACCAAGACATCTAAATCTGATTCAATCTCCAATTCCAATAATCATTTCTTCCTATATACCATCAGTCTTGATAGGAGAGCACGAACCTCTGCAGCAAATTAGTTACCCAGAGCATAATAAGCACTAAAACCAAGGTGGAATGATACCCAAGAATCCCAATGAACCCCACCACCCCTCATAATCCCCTCTATTTAAGAAGCGTCAATGTTCAGTTTCAATCCACTATTAGGAGGCTTCCATCTAACCCAACATCCGCTCACCATGCTTTTCATGCATGGCTGATTGAGAAGGATGCATATTAGGCCTGAATTGTTCCCTCTTTTATGTAGAGAAGACATCTCGACAATGAGAGATATTAACTGCATCAGTATGAACAATTGTGTGTGATTGGATCCCTATCGAACATGGTTGCACGCCTCCCAAATGGTCTTACATATAGACACAAGAATGATAGTCCAAGTTGTGCCCTCTGTGATTCTATTATCAGTATCGTGGAACCATTCTGTCATGAATCCCTATAATGATAGGGAGTCATTATTAGTGATTGGATGGGGTGTGAAGAAGGACCATTGGTAGGAGGACCTGTGGCCTTGAAAAAACAGATGGACCGACGACTCCGACTTCAGACTCTCACAGCATTGGCACCGTGAAACCATGGACATACCATTTTGTTGGATATTCTCTTTAGTTGGGATATCCTTATTTATGATTCACCCTATCATATATACTCTTCACCCTCTAGTAATATACATCTCACCCAACAGTGATAAAAATCTATAAAATCATGAAACGAATCCTACCAACCCATCCTAAGTATGAAACTAAAGACTGTCATCTTGTGGATGTAAAGGTAACATAGGATGTGGCACCAACCAACCTCAAGGGTGGAACACCATGCTCTTATTCACACCATCCTTCCAAATCCATAACGATGTGCCTCATGTCGTCATGCCATTAGAATTATAAACACAGATCCCAAGGCTCTCCACAATGGGAAGTGATATAAATATATGTGAACACTTGATATCAAAAAATGTAGAATCAAAAACAATCACTACTAGAATAGTACCTCTTGACTATAGAGGGTGTGGGATCCTGCTTTTACTGGGTTTGTTGAACTTCTTATTTCTAGTTTGTATTGCAGCCCTGTGACACTACCAAAATATCCTATGTAGATCTACTATGTTGTCACTGTGAAATAATGGTCTAGCTACCATGACCATGACCACAACCATAGCTTGATCATCCTATCATACCCCAACTCTCTATATGGTGAGATACTGTTGACCCAGCTCCTAAATGTATAATCAATGGAGACCCTCTCTCACTAGATACTGCTCGAAATTTTATGTAAAAACATTGTATATGGCCCATCTTACTATAATATTAACACTTTGAATGGTCATTCATACATTGCAGCCTCATATTTCCCAGCCTACCGCACTAATAGAACCTCACTAGGTTACCTAAGGAGATGTTTTGCCAACTAGTATCACCATATGGAAGCTTTAGATGACACTTCCTTCTACCGATTGATGTTGGAAGTTATTTTTTATTGAAATTGAAAATAATCATGGTACATAACCTTCAAGGAGGGAGAGATTTATGTAGACCAAGTGCATACCCATTCACTACACTCATACATTCAACGGGGCGAGAGTCTAAACCAGCATAAATCATTAGCCCCTCATCCATCCTACCCATGTGATCCATAGAATCTGTCGGAAAATTAATCTCCCTCCAACTATGATGGACCATTCATCAATTATTGGTCTTCACATAGCATCTACGAATAAGGTAAATTAACTCCCATGGTGTCGTCGTACGTCCTTGTAAATCCTTCACCAAGACTTCTGAGTCCGATTCAGTCTTAGATGCCTATAATCCTTGCCTTCTACATACCATCGGTCCAGATAGGAGAGCCCGAACCTCCTCATCCAAGGAGTTAAGCAGACCATAATAAGTAGTGAATCCTAGGTGGACTAATCCCTTGGAATCCCAAAGAACCCCACCACCCCTCATAATCCCCCCATGTAAGAATAGTAAATGCTTAGTTTCAATATACTATTAGGAGGCTTCCATCTAACCCAACATCTTCTCACCCTACTCTTCATGCATGGATGATTGAGAAGGCTGCATATTATGCCTGAATTTTTACCTCCTTTAACAAGAGATGACAGCTCGATGATAAGAGATCTTAATAGCATCTGTATGAACAATAGTGAGTGATTGGATCCCAGTCGAACATGGTTGCATGCCTCCAAAATGGTCAAGCATATAGACACAAGAATGATAGTCTGAGTTGTACCCTCCATGATTCAGTTCTCAATACAGTGGAACCACGCCGTCATGAATCCATGTAAAGACAGTGAGTCGTTATCAGTGTTTGGATGGGGTGTGAAGAAAGACCATAGGTAGGAGGCCCAATGTCCTTGAAAAAACCAATGGAGCAACGACTCCACCTTTATACTCTCATAGCATTGGCACCACGAATCCATGGAGATACCCTTATGTTGGCTATTCTCCTTAGTTGGGACAACCTATTTATGATTTTCCAAAGCCGAAAACCCATTCTCATTGAAATTTCATTACACCATAAAATTGCCACCCACTCATCAAAAGTAGCCTTCGTCGGGAATATCCTCTTGTAATCGTGAATTATGTACCTTAACCTACTTGACCTAGTCAAGAAGAAGATACATGGATCATCACCCATAACTATACATTCATAGATACTCATCTGACTAGGATTCAATACCTCCTAGACAAAATAATACTATTCACTTGTTCACTGAAAGAAATGTTCGGAGAAGGATATCATGTGTAAGATAGAATTTCCCCGGACTAGTTGGTTTCTGAGCAGTTAGCCTCTCCTCTACTAATGATCCAAAGAATGTAGCTGGACAAAATCTTGATATGTGAGAACATGAAACTTGAAAAACTAGATGCATCATGGTGTTCAGGCACTCCCAAAGGGATTCTGTAGTGCGCCATGAAAAACATTGCCCACAGAGTCTCCCCCATGTTGATCTCATAAGCTCGCTGAGCTTGCATACCTAGAATTGTATCGTTGATATCCCGAATGCCTATAAGCCCTTCGACTACTAGCTTAGCCAATCGCTTCCAAGCTGCCCAGTGACTGTGTTCTTCCTGCTTTGCATCCCACATGAAAGCGTTGAGTGGTATTCTCATTTTTTCAACTATGCATTTTGGGGGTATAATGATGTATAAAACATGGATCCGGATAGAATTTAACATGACGGTAATTAGCATAACCATCCCTCTAAACAACAGTAGCTTGTTCTTCCAACTGATGATCCTTTCCAGCAGTCAATAAAGGATATTATCAAAGAGTTGTATTTTTATGTGGACGCTTGATACTGTCAAACCAAGATAGATGATTGGTAGCTGCTTCTGATGACAACCAAGGATTTATTGGATGTCTCTACACCTCATTCGTGGGAATTTGTCTAATATGAACACATGAATTTTAAGGGGTTAATACACTGGCCTCTTAGTTGACTGTACCTAGAAAGAATCTTTATAAGGTTGGGCAGAGATCTTCGACTAGAATTGATGATTATCAACACATCATCACAAAACATCAGGTGAGAAATGCCCTCTATACTCTGCCTACCACATAAAGGTTTCAGATTTCCCTCCTCCAAACATTGATTCAGGTTCTCTGAAACTGTTTCATATGCAAGGATAAAGATTTATGGGGATATTGGATCCCACAGAAGTACACCGAGAACCGATCTAAATTTTCTGGAATATTTCCACATTAGAGAGACAAACAGCCAAGGAGATGAATAGAACCTGAAACAGAGGTCACAAAACCGTTCCTCGAACCCAAAAATCCTCATAACATGAATGATGAAACTCCATTCGACATTTTCTTAGGCCTTATCCATATCAAATTGGAAGATGTAATTGAACCCCACTAAACATCTGTGAATATCATTCCCAAGTTTGCTAGAGATGTCAACCACCCTTTGAATGCTTCAACCCTGAATTAACCCATGTTGTTCCATTGAAACCAACTTGAGGATGATCCTACTTAGCCTTCTAGAGATGACTATGGCCAGTATTTTATATGAGAAATTGCAGAGGAAAATAGGCTGGTATTGATTAATAAGGGTTGGGTTCTTGGTCTTTGGAATGATAACCACCCTTGAGGAGAAAATTCCCCTATTAAGAGGCCTACCGCCAAAGAAATCTTGCACTGATTCCACCACCTATGGTCCAACCACCTCCCAAAAAGTAACAAAAAAGGAGACCGGAAATCTGTCTGGTCTGGGTGCACTATCATGTGTCATACTCTTCACAAACTCCTTTAGCTCATTCTCTAGTGGAAGGATGGTAAGAGAGGTATTTTCAGCCTCCCTCACAAGTTTTGGAAGAAAAATACAGAATTCATCATCGTCTGATGCATCCCTCCTGAAATTAGAAGAGGCATCCCTCGTCAAAAGACACTTGAAATAGTCATAATTCATTTTTCTAGTGACATTCACATCATAAGTGAAGGTCCCATTGCCGAGATTGAGTTTGATCTTCATGCTCCTACTCTCCTTCATACATGCATGAAACAATGCATTGTTACAGTATCCTTACCTTAACAATATTACACGGGAGTGCTGTTTATAAAATCTCTCAATTTCTAAATTATTTTCAGCAATGGTGATGTGCTTATCACATAGAATAAGGAAGGTTTATCCATCCCAAACATTCTAAATAGATTCCTACAGCCTATGAACCTCGGCCTGGATACGGGCCACCCCAACTACATCGTCTGGTCTATTATCTAGCCAGTTTCTAATGTCCTACATGAGCCTCTTGAGGTGATTAACCAATCCTACCCAGGACCTTTCTCCTTCTTTCTTATGTCATGACACTTTCAACAGTTTCCTAAAGGAGGCATCCTGATTCCCTGTGTTGGGATAGTAAAATATTGGACTAGCCACCGCTTCACGCCTAATTTCTACATGGAGTGGAACATGGTCAGAAAGTGAATGTGTAACATGAGTAACCGATGTTTTAGAAAAAATTTCCAACCCTTGGATGTTCGTAAGGAATCTATCCAGATGGATCTAGATGAGATTTGGTCCCCTTCTATTGTTGCACCACATAACTTTGGATCTATAGAAACCCAAATCCAGAAGCCCAGCATTCGCCATAAATCCTTAGAAATCATGCATGCCTCATTGATTGGAGATAGATCCACCTATTTTCTCTGATAGGCCCTACATGATCATCACGTCGTTCACTATCCCAGATACAGTGGTAATCCATAAGGCATTCTCATATGATCATATGTCATATCTAAGACCATCCTCAAATCACCTAGCTTCCTATAACTTGATGCCATTCAAAAAATATGTGAAACACCAGATCTCTGTAAAATGGATCGAATAGTCTGTGACTGATAGCATTCCCTGCTCCATATTTAGGAAGTAATGGGCTCTATCATCCCCCACGGTCTCGAGATTGTAGTAATTGTAGAAGGCCCTATGAAAATCCATCCATTCAATCTCTCGATGATGATCATTATATGAGATAAAATCCCACTATCTCTTGGTGTAATCTAGAAACATGTATGTAGAAAGATTTACACTCTTTTAAGGAGGCATTTCTAAGTGATCTAAGATAGATATCATGGATTCTAGATATGAATCCATATCGTTTGGTATTCTATACCCTGAAAACATGGGCGAATGATAATACTGAAACTCACGTGACAAATAATCCATAGTCAGGTCAGGTCATGGTGCCCCTAAATAGTCTGCAAGGACTACAAAAATCCTTCAAAGAACTATGCATTAGCACCTATATCTAATAAAATAGATAGTTCCAAAACTAGAAATACTACAGGATCCACTAGTATCCCATGTCCTACCACCTATGGAGTTTGATCATCACCACCCTCTTGGCGTACAACTATTTGTCATTTTTGTTTCATGGATCTATAATTCCAAACACATGCATTAGTTTACAATCATTAAGGTATTCACAACTATAAAGAACAAAACAAATATAGGTATAAACCTTCTTCTAGAAGAACTCACCCATCTCTCTACCCCATGGGTCAGGTTTGGGAGTCAAACAAAGGATAGAAACTACCAAAACTCCATCACAAAAGTCAATCCTGGTTAATTTCTCTATCATAAGTAATTTCAATTTCTATTTAAATTTCTTTCATACTCATGTCATTCCAACTAATTTCACATTCACATTCACTGAATTGATACTCATTTAATGTTTATCAAATTCTCTTTTTAAAGGGTCAATTTACTGGAATGATGAATTTTATCCATGGGGGCCATATTCCCCAAGAATTAAAGCTTGGAATCCACCTATGGTACATCATAATACAATCCAATTTATGGATGAAACATGATCCTCCAAATTCTGATCCAAGAGGTCTCGTAGACCTCAAGGAACAAATCTTGGTGCTTATCTATTTCACACCATAATAACGCATAGTACAACTAACACAACAGTAGGAATATTTATCACAACGTCTATCACAACAGAATCCAATTGGTAATTCATCCTAAATGGGTTTTCATAATGCATGGCAGGTGAAATTTACCAAGTTACATTATGATGCATAAGATGGAATACCCTAATATCGTTAGGATGAAACAAGATAGAATCAAAAATCATGTTAACAACAATATCATAAATCAAGTGCATCATCCAATGGTGAAATAAAATCTACTATATTGGTCAAAATCTAAAAAATAGGAATTTAATTTGAGGAAATTTTGATTTTTCCTATACATAGGTAAGATATTACTGGGAAAAGATCATTACTAAATTCATATTCATTCTTAACCCATAATATTTTCCTCAAATGTTAAATAAAATAGGGAAAGAGGTTCTCGTGATGCCACTTTTTAATGTCCTCGACCCAGATGCCACTAAAAGGTGCCCCAAGACTGGTGGGTCACATTGAAACAAGTGAAACTTCCCAAACGTCAGAGGCTTCCAACTAGTAACGAGATACTTGGTGAGTTTGTGGGGAGACTAAGCCCTCATTAACATAGTGTAACACAATAGAATATCGATATTAGTTACAAATAGGGTAATTAGTAAACCATACAATAGAAGTAAACATTAAAAGAATGATAGTATAAACAAGACATAAACCATATCATATAAAAGATGATGATATATGTCACATGTTTCTAATAAACCCGCCAAAATATGAATACAAGGAAGTAGTTCAATTCATATATCAAATGTACAAAAAGGCCAAAAAATATCATTAGCATCACAAACCTCATCTTGGTCTAAAGATCTCCTCCTCCTAAGTAGTTTATCAATTCTATGAAGGTGGAAACGTTCCCTTATCATTACCAACAATCATATAATCTGTTTGGGAAAAAAAAGTATGACCAAAAAAAGGTGAGAGAGAAAACACCAGTAGTGAACCACCCATCCTCTATTCCAATAATTCAGTGAATATAAATATCATAGAGTGTAAAATACAAATGCAGTCAGCAGTGAAGAACTCAAAATTCAGCTTCCTATACCCTCTGGTATCCATTTAATATCCATTTAATATATCAATTATTATGAAATTTATAATTCTACAGATGTGGCTACATCCTGGAATCCCCCATGTAATTGGAGGCACACCAGATGCATCATAAGGTCATCTAAAAAATACAAGTTAAGATTAAATTCAAGACTTTTCCTTGGGTTGGTAGACAAATCATGAGTCATTTCATTTATAATTCATTTTATAACCTAACTATATCCTTGAAATTCTTATGTTATAATTCATGTATCACTCTAGGGGAAATATCAACCAACACCCCATCAAGCCTGTCCCTGGAGAACCTATTAGGAACTCGGTATATCTCTAAGTGAGGTATAACATCCCATCCAAACAAGTTCATCCCCAGTGCTCCTCTACGTAAGCTTGAGTATCACCCATGCAATAATATTCAAATTTCATTTCAGTTTGTCAATGGAATTCTCATAAGAATCCATGTATCACTCAATATATAATTCTTGTCTCAAGGAGTTCATCCATGGAATCTCTCATTTGGATCCATGTATCACTCATGAAAATATCATATTAACCATTAAGGTTCTAAATGGAATTCATATGTGAAACCCAATATCTCTCAATGTATAGGGGATAATGGTCACATGAATCCATCCATGGAGTTCTAAATTGAATCCATATGTCACCCAAGGCTATCTATCATTTAATCAACTAAATTATATTTAAAATTTTCATTAGACATGCCATGGTCAAAACCAAGATCATCTAGTATCAGACACACCTCAAAAATTGTATCAATCCCTGTCCAAACACAATGGGATTGGCCTTTCATTTAATCAAATGGGAATATTTTATATAACATGATTTCATGGAATAAAAAGCTATGACATGGATTGGTTATCCTGTAACTCACATGGGAAAAGAAACAAAAGGTGAAATTCCTTCTTATTAGAGAAATTTCAAAACAAAGGTCGGCTAAAGGGATTGCCTTTAAATACTCACATGGGCGTTTTTATCATAACAATCCTAAAAGTCCTAAAAACATTGAAATGTATTATTTATCATGTATATCTCATGGGAAAAACAACAATTTCATCAATTCAATCCAATTCCATCAATTTAATTAATGGCCACTATATTACTCACATGGGAATGGTAACAAGCTTTAAATAGAAAAGGATACATGGGAGGTATACCAAAGATAAATGTCAAAGTCACACCATATGGGTGAACTTGGTTGGTGAAACAACCTCCAAAAATTCTCAAGGAACTACTGGGAATCCCTAACATGATCAATTACATTCAATTTAACTATTAAGTACATTTTCAAGGACACATGGAATATCCTATTGGGTGGTACAATGGAAACTAGCTCTATAAAGAACTATACCCCTTGGGAAAAGTATAGAAAAACTACTTATGTTCTATAATAGAGATCTCATCCAATATTAGCTTTTTTTGGGCCCATATCGAGAGAAAAATTTAAAATATATATGAAGATCCTACAAATAGAGAAGATTATCTTACACCAAAATAACTCTATTGATACTAATAATAATGTATAAGGGCACAAAAGGAATTGAGTACTCACTGGTGTAAATCCAATAAGGAAAATAGTACTAATTCTATGATCAGATGGAAGAACGAGATCAAAATCCCATGGAATAGGTTCAGCAGGATCCCACCCATGAGGTTCTTCCCATATAAGGAGAAGGGAAAATAGATTTTTGGTTATAAACTTTTTAAGGTCAAAAATGTTGTTTTTCTCATAAAACATGGTCCCACAATTTGGAAAAATAGTTGCAAAACCCAGGATCTAACCATGATCCCACTATTGTAATGAAGGGGCACCTACATGGTAACTACACATGGCTTGACTAACCCTGTACAAACTTTGAATTTAGTCTCTACTAAAAACATAGGTGCCACATGCAGTCATGCCCCTCCATCCACCTAGTTTCCTTAAACTACGTGGCATCTTGCACCCCATTGTCCAGCCTCACATGATTAGTAGTAACTATGGGACATTACCTGTATGATTTCTATTAACTATGTGGGTTTGACTTGATTTTCAAAATAATAAGGCTTCAGGCATTGAACAATCCCTCGATATCCTCTGATACCCACATGACCTCAATGGGCATTCACATTAAGTTGTAAAGAAGCATTTAAACTAAAATTAATGTGATTCACACCTATCACAAAAAACTAATATCTTACAATGTTTCCCCCTTAGATCAATTCATCCCTAAACTTCCCTCTCAAGGGTGTTCAATATTTTACAAATAACAACTTCAGCCACTGAGAACATACATTGGCCTCCCTCTCCCATGTCTCATCCTATAAATGATAGAGTTGTAATAGAACCCATAATAGAAGAACTGATTAGCCTCATAAAACCTATGTGATCCAATCAGTGATAAGAAGCAAATACTCTGCAAAGGACTCCTATACCTATAATTGATCCTTTTTGAGGTGAAAAATCATGAGACAACTCAGAATTGTAACAGTGTAGTTGAGATATGTAGAGCATGTCACACATCTCCCAATAACTCAATCATAACTGTATTTGAAAGTCTATCATCCTAACTCTCAACAGAATCTCAAAATCTCTAATATATCACTATGAAATATTACACTATCATCTAATCCATCTAGGTCCCAGCCTCAGTGAGATATGAAATATACCTAATCCCCAACCTCAATCTCTAAATGTCATCTTTGGTGATCGATGTAATATTTATGTTGATACTCTGCAGTAGCCATCTGTTTTAGATCAACTGGATCTACTCATAAGTCTCTTGCACGATACAGTGTCCCAGTAAAGATGACTCACCTACCTATAACCATCACATGGGTGATTTTCATGGCCTACCATAGAGAGCCTCACAAGGATCCATCTATGTAGTATCATGTTAGCTATTGTTGAAGGAAAACTCAATTGGGGGTATATGTCCCTCAAAAATTCCCCCAAAGTATTGGAAACATCCTCAAAAAAAATTCATAAGCACCTGTATCATACGCTATGACTAGCCATCAGTCTGTTGGTGGTATGTTGTGCTCAGAATAACCATGTACTCAGCGCCCTATGAAAACTCTACCAAAAACAAGAGGTAAATCGACCATCCCTGTCTGAAATGATAATACAGGGGAGCCTATGAAGTCATAAAATGTCATGGACATACAGTCTCCCATGATCATCAACACTGGAGGTCTCTTTTACCAAAATTAAATGAGAAACATTCATGATCCAATCAACATTAACCCAAAATGCATCGCTATCTCGAGGAGACCTCTGAAAATTGGTCAAGATATATATCCCAACATTATCCCATTACCACTCATTAATAGGTAACATCAATAAAAGTTTAGCTAGTCACTGTTGTTCCACCTTCACTGTGTAATAGTTTGAACACCTCATAATAAATTGACTAACTCACATTCCATACTCAACCCCTAGTACTGATGGTGTAAGTCAAGGTAAATCTGATGACGTTATGGTGAACTACCCAAATTGATTATTGAAGCTCCCACGTTATCTCCTTAATTATTTCCACTATAACCAATATGAGACAATGTTTATGTAGGATCTTATCCTCACCTAATCCATCATGGAGGATGGTCATCACCTACTACACTCTCCCATAGGAATTTTTCCTCAAAACCATATAGCTACTGCATCCTCACTCTATCCAGTAGGGTAGAGTTCATAGATACTGTTGAAATATAAGTCTTCCCCTATATTTTCTATACCTCCATGTGAATCTCAATGACAAAATCTATAAAAAAACACTCTCCACTAGCCTCTTGAACTACCTGTATCCGAGTCCTTATATTTAGTGCATCAACCACTACATTTTCATTTCTAGGAATGTGGGAAATCTCAAAGAATAAAGACTATATGTAATCAAGCCACTATTACACCCTTAGATTCAGATCACACTATTTGAATATATACTTGAGGATTTTGTGGTCTATGTACAAAAAAACACTCTCCTACTAAATAGTTTCTCCAACAATTCAAGGCATGAACAACTGCAACTAACTCAAGATCAGGTGCTGGATAATTACTCTGATGTGGACTTAGTAGTCAAGACCTATATATCATGACAATATATCTCTTCATCAGCACTTCCCAAATCCCAATACATGATGCATCACAATACACAATTTCTGTTCTTCCCTACTTTGGAATAATCTGGAATTTTGTTGAATTCAATCTCCATTTCAACTTCGGAAAGATTGTCATATTGGTATCTAACCATATAAACATCACACCCATCTTAGAAAATACCACCAATGTCATAACTAAGTGTGAGAAGTCATGTATAAAAATCCTTTAATATCCATATTTCCCCAAGAAACATCATATATCAAATACATTCATGGGATTCTCCCAGGAACTATAGCTCTCACCTTCTCTAGGTCAACTAATACTCCTGTCTCTAAGGTAAAATGACCCAGGAGGTGAATCTTATCCTTAAAAAAGTGAAAATTTGGGAGCATATCATATCACTGATTCTCTCTCAGTGTATCCAAAACTATCTCAAGGTGTTTGGCATGATCATGTTCATTGTGAAAAGACACCAAGATATTGTCCATGAAAACCACTACAAAAAGTCCAGATAAGGATAGAAAACTTATTTCATTAGTATCATGAAACCAAATTTCATGTTCATGAGACCGAATGGCATAACAGGATACTCTTATATATCATACCTTCTATGAAATTCTATATGTGGTATGTATGTATTTTAAACACATTGTAACATACTGGAACTGGATTTCATTGAAAGAATCATATTCTTTGTGGGTAACATGGCCTCAAGGGCATCCCCCCAAACACTAGAGGCTGCTGGCTTGAAGCGTGGGCCTCACTGAGTATGTGGGGATAGTATTACCTCATTAGTAGAGTGTAAAATAATGGAATATCAATAATAGTTACAAATAGTGAAAGCATTAAACCACTCAATGTAAGTAAACAACAAATGAAAAATGGTATAAACAACAAAGAAACCATATAAAATAGAAGATGATGATATATGTCACTTGTTTCTAATAAAAATATACAAAATAGGAATACATGTTAGATGTATAATCCATATAAAAAATGTTAAAAAATGAAAAAAAAAACCATAGGCATTTCAAGTATCATCTTGGTCCCATGATCTCTTTCTACTAAGAGAATATCATTTCTCTTAAAGAGGGTTCTTACCATTATCATTACCTAAAATCATATAATCTATTTGGTCCCAAAATTATGGCCCTAACTGGGTGGGAGAAAAAATCCCAGTATGAAACCACCCAAGATTTGTTCCAAAAATTCAATGAATATATATAATAGGTAGTGTATAATAATACAATAAGTAATCAAGGAATATATCAAAATTAAACATCCTACTTGATTTGGTTTCTATTTCAGTTCCATTTCACATTTAAATTATGTTGAAATTTATTAGTCTTGAGATCCATCTTGAGAACAACATCCCATGTGTAACTAAAAGCACACCAGATGCCTTAGAAGTACATCCAAACAACGCATGTGAAGACCCAATCCTAGATTATTCTTTGTCTTCTCATACATTTCATAAGTTATTTCATTTATAATTCAATTCAAAATCTGAAACCTTCCTTGAAATTCCACAGTTGGAATTGAAGTATCACTCCATGTTCAAAATCAACCAACACCGTACAAACCCATCACTAGAGAACCTCTTAATAATAATGTATCACTATAGGTAAGGTATAAAATCACATCCAAACGAGTTTTGCCTCATCATAACTCAACATAACCCCGAGTATCACCCTTGGAATAATAATAAAAATACCTTTTAGTCTGGACGTGGAATTCTCATAAGTATCTATGTATCACATGCCATATTATTCTAGACTCAATGAGTCCATACATGGAATCCCTCATTTTTATCAATGTATCACTCATTAATGTATCACCATAACCATTGAGTATGTCCATATCATTCTAAGGTGAATACATGTATCTCTCAAGGTATAAGGGTCAATAGTCACATGATTCCATCCATGGAATTTTAAATTGAATTCAGGTTTCACCCATGGATATTTATCATTTAATCAATTCAATTACATTTAACCATTTCATTAGACATTCTAATGTCAAAGCCAAGGGAATATTTTATCAAAATATCCTCAAAATGTGTATCAAGCCTTGGACAACATCAATGGGATTGGCATTTCATTTAATCACCTGGGAATGTTTTTTATAACATGGTTCAAAGGAATTACAAGCTACTACTTGTTTTGGTTATTCTATAACTCACATGAGAAAAGGGAAAGAATGTTCAATTCATTACTATTAAGTAAACAAAAAAACAAGGCTAAGCCCATCCCGTTTCAATCTCTCATTCATCCTGATTTGGAATAAATATAATGAATGGACAAAGAATGAGAAAATAGGGAAAATGAGCCTAAATCCAAATATCACAATCAATATCCTGAACAATCAAGAAAGGATAAAAATTAATTAAGTCCTTACCAATACATATTCAAGGAGACAAACCACGATTTAATCGTAGATCAGAGAACGAGTTGATCTAAAATTGAAGAATAGTCTTCCTTGAGAGCTTTTATAATGAAATATCTAATGTATATTTAAAGATAACCCAAAATAAGGATAAGATAATTTATTTATTTGAAATTTAAAATATTAGAAATCCAATATATCAAGGCTCACATGGTATTTTTGTATGATTTATCAAATATTACCGAAACTCTGCACGGCTTCCCATAGCCTTGGGGTATAGATCACGGTTACCCCCACACTGTTTATAAACCATGCAAAAATCGTCCTAAAACCCATTGTCAACACTACTGAAAATTGTATAACTATTACATGACTGTGTGGCTCCTCTGGCATGGTTTACTCAAACTTTGTGTCATGTAATCCCCCACTATCCAACCTCACATGGTTTAGTCAAACCATGTGACCGACCCCACACAGTTTCCACTGACCATTCTCCGGCCTAAAAACACCCAAACGTTGGGTTGTAGGATCCGAACCAACCCTAGAAACCTTCATTACCCCAATAAACATCGGATTTTGGCCATACCTATGTGTTTAAATAGATAGTTGATAGGAAAAAATAATGTGTACCTCAATGAAGAACCGAATTCTTAAAATTCACCCCCTTAAAGCAATTCATCCCCTAATTTCTCTTATAAGGGTGGTGAAGAAATATATAAGAACAAATCCAGACACTACAATTGCACATTTCCCTATTTATCCCTTGTCTCATCTTAAACTCGGTCATGATACTATAGAACCTGTACTAAAGGAAAAATTTGGACTCAAGGAACCTTTTCTCTATGATCCAAAATTCATATAGGATGGTCCTCAAAGGACACATCTACTTCTAACTCAACCTCCTCAGGCTGAAAATCATGATATGGGTCTTAATAATAAAATTTCTTGTGATAAATATAGATGATTTAAGGCATATCTTGGTAACTCTATGGTAACAATAATTGATTCGATACTAGCCCAACTCTCTCTAAAATCATGAAAAACCAGATGTATCTAAGAGAAAGATTACCATGTCTCATAATACTTTTCTGTATTATCCTCAGTGAAACACATAGGTAAACCTGATCCCCAACATCAAACTCTAGAGGTCATATGTGGCGATCAACCAGTGATTTCTTATGAGACTATGAAGAATCCTTTAACTTCCAAATCAATTTCACCTGTTTGGTGGTCTCCTGGACATGATGAGGTCCCAACATAGCTACCTCTCCTACCTCCGTCCAAAAGAAGGGTGATCATCAGTGCCTACCGTACGAAGAATTATATCACATCATATGAATAGTATCCAAAAAGCTATTGTAAAAGGTGAACTCAACCCTGGGTATATACCTCCATCAAGAGCACTAGAAATCGAGGATTCATTCTAGGAGCAAGTCCTCAAGCACCTAAATTGTGTAATCAGACTGTAAATCTATCTTTGGGTGGAATGTCATGATTAGTAGATCCTATTTACCTAGAACCCTCTATGTCTGTTGCATGAAATGCTAACTAAACAGGGTTTCCCTCTCTAAACAAATATAATGTTTTACCCCATGTAGTCGTACAATCTCATAGATGTAAAACCTTTCAAGGACATCAACACTAAAGGATTCCTTGATCGGAAGAAAATGTGGAACCTTCATGAGCCTATCAATAACATCACATCCAGAATAATTACCTCAAGGTGACCTAGGTAAACTGATCAAGAAATACATCATTCCATCATTCCATTTCCACTGATGAATGGGTAACTATTTTGAAGGTTTTGTCTGACGCTGGTGTTCTACCTTCACATACTGACAAGAAGAACATTTCATGAAAAAACAAGTTACCTCACTAATTATACCGGGTCAGCAATAATGATGATGTAAATCTTGATAAATCATGGTGACACTAGGATGCACTATCCAAACTAATTCCTGAAATTCCTACAATAGCTCCTCATACATGTTCATTGAAACACACACGCACCCATGTTCCCATAGAACCTCATCCTCACCTACAGTCTATCCCTGAGGAGGGTCCTCACCTACCACACTCTCCCATATAACTAGGACTTTGAGTATGTTAGCTACCTCATTCTCACTATATCAATATGGTTAGATGTAACATATAAGGATGATAGAAACATCGGGCCCTGATTTTCTTTCACCTCCATGTTCATCTTAGACAACAACTCCATAAGCGGTCACTTGCTACTGGCCTACTTCACTACCTGAATCTGAGACCTCCTTCTTAGTACATTGGCCACTGTATTTCCTTTACATGGTGTGTATACAAGCTTGATGTAAAAAGACTACAGGTACTCATCCCACATTCATTGCCTTAGATTTAGATCACATTGTTTAAATATTTACTTGCTGCTTGTGCAGTCCGTGTACATCACAAAATTCTCTCCTAGTAATCAATGTCTCTAAAAACACAAAGTGTTAAATACCTCACAAAACTCGATATCATGCATTGTTTATTACCTCTCATGTGGAATCAACTACCGAGATTTGTATGCAATGACTTGACCCCACCACCCCCCTTATATAAGAACTGAGCACATGCTGATACCTAATGCATCACAATACACAATATAAATCTTGACCAGCTTTGGAAAATTTATTATCGGCACTAATGTAAATATCACTTTCAACTCCTAAATGTACATATAGTAGGAATCAGGTCATACATACTTTACACCATTTTTAGTCAATCCCATCAATGGTTCATCCAAGCATGAAAATTCTTATATGATGCATCTTTAGTAACCAGTCATCCCAAATAAACATCACACCTCAAAGAAGTCGGTGTTGATCTGTATCTAGTTAACCATCTCATTTTTTGGTGAAGTTTCCACTAAGAAGTGGTTTTGACTCGTGAATCTCCTTCAGTGATGATTCACCATGCTGAGAGACCATGAAGTGGCCGCCGCGATGTGGTCTAACTCGCGAAGTACCTGCCACGAGGATCCACCACGTTGAGTGTTCACAAAGCGGCCATCATGATGATCAAGCATTAGGGTGTTGTTCCACGAAGGTGGGGTGTGCATTTTGTTGATGGTGGGGACCTGTGGGCGGGAGGTCGTCTCCTTGTTATTGTGAAGCTCAACTGCAAAGTGGTGTGTTGCAGGGATGTTTTGTGATGTGTCTCCACGAAGCACCTGTTGTTCTATGATGAAGCAAAGGTCTACCGGGGGTGTTTCTCCATAAAGACTGGTGTGCGCTGTGATGGGAGTTTCTTATGCGCGGCCACCCAAGTTGCACAGTTGACTATGAAGGCCATGGAGCCCGGCCAGTTGTGTGATTCCTGGTTGGAGGCCGCGTTAAGGCATCCGGTTCAGGGAACCTCTTGTTGGACAGGGCCTTGACTCAAGTGAGGACTGTGGGGACGTCAAGGATGCCGACCCTTTAGCAGGTTTGCGAAATCAATTTTGCACTATGGATGCGGAATTTGTTAATCAATGGAAGAGGTTTTCCCTGGCAGACAAAGAAAAGGTGACGATTGAAGCATGGAGAAACGAAGACACACTACTGGAAAAGCGGTTGTCTCTGCTCGTGGTGGGAATGTTTGTGGAAAACATATCAGTAAATCGGGTTGAGTCAATAAGGTTTTACTTATGACTTTTCCATTCCTTCTTGTTTTGAAAATCACATTCACCTTATACTTAAGCAAATCTATATTTTACTTCTCTAAGAAAAATTTCCTTCCTTAAGGAAATATACCCTAACCTAGATTTCTTTAATCATATCAATATTTTTCTTAAGTACAAAAATCGGATTCATACTTAAATCCTCGGAATCATATAATACTTAGATATGAAGAATTATGTTTTAGGATTTGAATTCTGGATATGAACTCTAATGAAATTCCATTCCGGATTCAGCATACAAACTCTAATAAAGTTTCATTCTAAATTCTGGATACGAACTCTATTGAAGTTCCATTCTGAATTCTGGATAGGAACTCTAATGAATTTCCATTACGAATTCTGGATATGAAGTCTAATGAAGTTCCATTCCGAATTTGGGATACAAACTCTAATGAAGTTCCATTCCAAATTCTGCAAACGAACTCTAATTAAGTTCCATTCTGAATTATGGATACGAACTCTCATATAGATCGACTCTGAACTCTGGATACGAACTCTCATATAGTTCCACTCCAAATTCTGGACTATGAACTTCTATAATTTTGACTCTGAACTTCTATGAGTTTGACTCTGAACTTTTACAAGCTCGACACTAAACTCTATAGGTTCAGATTCTGAATTCTATTGAAACCATTATTTGAATTTCCTTAGAAATTCAGACTCCGGATTTCACAGAATTCAAAATCTGAATTCCAACAAAACAGAATCTGAATATCTATTTATTATAGACTCTGAATTCCATTTTTGGTTAGACTCCAAACTTTTATTTTCTTACATTCCGAACTTCAGTTTTACTTATGATTACACTTTTTTCATTACAAAACAATGTGGTTCATTCATATACACATGTTTTGTTATAAAATGATGTCGTTCATTCTGTTTCTAACTAACCATTGGTTAAGTGACATGTTTACAGGTCCCTCTAAAATTTAAAGATAAAATGACCGTTAGAGGAGGGAACCAACCATTCCAACCGAGCCTATAAATAGGATCTCATCTGAAAAAGCTCAACACAATACTGAAGATGATCACTCTAGAGACCACACGCTGTTAAGCTGATTTCTAGAGAGAGAAGCTTTTCATGACTTGTGTGTATTGAACTGCTCATTCAGATTGCATCGTGCGAATCCGAATGTTGGTGATTACATTCGAGGGATTCCGGGGATAGGAAGACAGAGGTGCCAACTTTCTTGAAGTTAGAGGGCTTCCTTGCTGAGCAGACAAAGGTTCCAACTACCTTGAAGTGGAGGGCATGCGGGGATAGAAAGACAAAGACTCTGATCTTCGTATTGAGGGATTACCCTGGGGTGGGTAAGAAAGTCTTTCTTGAAAGTTTAAATCAAAGGACCTTTATCCAAGGTTGTTGGATACACTTCTCCTTGGTTTAAAAGATTTATATCTTGTTACTTGTAGGTTCACTACTTGTTTTCCACTGCATATTGTATTGTAAGGAAAGTATACTATTCTTATATTTCCTTACACTTGTATTCTGATTAATTTAGATTCTATACTCTATGAGGAAGAATCTCATATTGTAATCTTTGGTTAAATTTCAATTTCCAGATCCATATTTCTGGAACATGTTTTTGGAATCACTTTCCAGATTTAAGCAAGTGCATAGAACTAGAAGTTTTTAACTTCATACTTTGTCCCAATCTTTCATTGGTGATTAGAGGTGTTGTGAGTTTTCCTAGTTTATCTTCGTTAAACTCATATATTTCCTTGTTTACAGAAATTTTTAAAGGGTACAATTCACCCCCCCCCCCCCACTTTTATATTGAGCATCTACATCATTATTTCGATCCTACAATTGGAATCATAGGTTTTAACCCTCATACAATATAACAATCTCACATTTGGTATCAGAGCAGGTTCTGAAATACTTATACTCATATATAAGTTTTTCTTGCTTAGTTTTCCCTTTGTTCTATATTTTCTTTGCTCAAGAATATTTTACTTGAATCCGAACTTTTTTTATTAACATGTTTTTGTGTAGAATGATTTTTAAAATGGTAGGTTTAAATGTTGGTTCCATCAACAACCTAACTCCTACAAGACCACTAATTTTTTATGGCAATGATTATGAGTACTAGAGAGATCGAATGGAGACTTTTGTTATCAAAACTGGAGAAGAAAACTTTGTTATGCTTAGTGAATGTTATAAAATTCCTGATAAGTAAGCTAGTTCTTTCACAAACCAAGAGAAGCATGATTATAAATTAAACTACAAGGTACGCAATACTCTACTATGTTCAATGACTAGGAACATATATAGCCAAATTTCTTCTTGTGAAATAGCTAACTGTATGTGTAAGAAACTAAAAGTTACACATTTTGGTACATCTAAAGTGATCGATACTATAAGAGCTAGGTTGAGAGCGGAGTATCGTGGTTTTAACTTTCCTTATAGAGAACCTATAAGCAAAGTTCAGCAAAGGTTTATGACTATCGTGAATAGTTTATAATCTATGGGAGGGAAAGGTCTGGATAATAAATCTCTTGTGGATAAGACTATTGATATTATGCCCAATGAGTGGGAGTCAATGAGGACAACCATTGATGAGAATAGGAAGGTTACTCAAATTTCTCTTGATGAACTAGTTGGAACTCTTCTTCAACATGAAACATGGATAAAGAGAGATGCTGACAACATCAAGAAGAAGAATGGGAATGGTACTATTTCTTTTACTACAACATCAAATCACATGAAAGAAAAGACTCCTGAGAGAGTAACTAAGTCCAATTCTAAGAAGGTTACTATCCAATCCGAATATAGTGAGAGTGAAGTCTCAGAAAATGAGTTAGAAAATCTTGCTCGAAGAATGAACAAGATAGATGGTCAAAAAAATTTCCAACCCAGGTATAAGAATAAGGAGAGGAAAGATAAGAAAGATTCAGAAGTCACATGCTATGAATGCAAGAGAAGTGGACACATACGACCTGATTGTCATATTCTTAAAAAGAAAGAAAGGAAAGAGAGGCATTCTGAAAGGAACAGGAAGATGTTTTTCAGAGCCAAAGCTAAGAAACGTCTGAAAGCTAATACTACTTGGAGTGCTAGTTGTGGAGACT
The DNA here is from genome assembly GCA_963277665.1 of Viscum album. NCBI lineage: Eukaryota > Viridiplantae > Streptophyta > Magnoliopsida > Santalales > Viscaceae > Viscum > Viscum album. Next base: position 962,073,276 of record OY728130.1, read on the forward strand.
CTTCAGAATGTCAATCATCATAATATGATTCATCACCTCAGAAAAATATGGGATTCATTGCTAATACATCTTCTCCACATACATGTATTATGTCCATGGTACGCACTGCCGAGGCTTTAACAAATTTATATCTTGAAAAGAATTACGATTCCAAAAATAGTAATTCTAATGAAGATAATTCATCCTCAAAAAATGAAGAACCTTCATATGAATAAGTATGTAAATTTTCCACATTACTTGAATCAAAAAATTTTAAAATTTATAAGAAATTAGACAAGGAAAATACTAGGGAAGAAATTATTACAAAAGAGATTTCAGACCTTTATTCAGATCTTAAAGATAAAGAAGAGATTTTAGAAAAACTTTATAAAGACCTGGAGAAAGACAATTCTGATAAGGAAGAAATTTCTAATGATCTTAAGAATTCTATTTTAAAGATGATTTTTTCTAGTAAAATTATAAATCTAAGGAATGATTACTGAGGATAGGAATTTAGTCATTAGGCTGAAAGCAGAAATATTTTCTCTTAAGAAGCTTCTTGAAAAATTTACCTCAGGGAAGGAAAATTTTGAAAAGATGTATTCTCAAAGTAAACCTCATAGAAACACTACTGGAGTAGGTTATACTCACCAAAAACTAGTTTTCAAAAACAACTATTTTTTTCCTTCTAGAGCCCCTTTTTGCACTATGTGTCAATGTGGTGGGCATTGGAAGAAAAACTGTTCTTTGAATAATTTTGAATCTCTTGATATTAATACAGCATATTTTTCTAAACAAATGTGGATACCCAAAACAATTTATCCGAAAATCACTGATCCAAACAAGTTTGGATTCCGAAAGTCTAATTATTTTCTTATTTCCAGGAAGATATTTGAAGTACCAACAACAATACTTGGTACATGGATAGTGGATGTTCCTGTCATATGACTGGTAACAAAAAATATTTCGAAATGTTTATCAAGACAAAAAGACGAAAAGTAACTTTCGGAGATAATGCTCAGGGAGAAATTGTTGGTATAGGTAATATTGTTCTTCTTGGTAAAACTTTGATTTCAAATGTTTTGATTTTCAATGGTCTTAATCACAACCTCATTAGCATATGTCAATTATGTGATGATGGATACCTTGTGAATTTTAGGAATGATAAGTTCTTAGTACACAATTAAAAGTAAGAGTTTATTCTCTCCTCCCAGAGGCAAGAGAATGTTTACAATTTGAACATAGAAGACCTTAGGATCCAAGACTTACCTTTCCTTAGTGCAATGGGAGATCATTCTTGGTTATGGCATAGAAGACTAGGACACTGCAACCTTAGAAACTTATGTAAAATCTCTAAGAAGAAACTAGTTAAGGATCTACCGGAGAATATATTTGATTCTTCTAATGTTTGGGATCCTTGTTTATATGGAAAGAAACATAAATCAACTTTTAAATCAATCGGTGAAGTCTCAACAATTGATGAATTACAGTTGGTGCACATGGATCTTTTTGTTCCAACACAAACTGGAAGCATTGGAGGAAAATACTATGTGTTTGTTCTAGTTGATGATTACACTAGATTTACATGGGTCTATTTTCTAGTAAAGAAGTTTGAAGCTTTTTATTATTTCAAAAGTTTTAGAGCCCAAGTAAAAAATGGGGAAAACTTTCCAATGAAAACTATACATAGTGATCATGGAGGAGAATTTCAAAATTCTGATTTTGAAATTTTTTGTAGTATAAAAGGTATTACTCACCACTTTTAAACACCTAGAACTCCTCAAAAAAATGGTGTAGTTAAAAGAAGAAATATAATTCATCAATATTTAACTAGAACCATGTTGAGTGAATATTCTATAGCTAGATATTTTTCGGCTGAAGTTGTAAGTACTGCTTGTTATATTATAAATCGAGTTTTGATTAGACATTTTCTTAATAAATCTCCTTATGAGTTATGGAATGTTAGAAAACCTAGACTTTCCTACTTCAAGGTTTTTGGTTGCAAGGTATTTATCCTAAATACTAATGATAATCTACACAAATTCGCACCAAAATTTGGTTAAGGAATTTTCTTAGGTTACTCCACAACTTCTAAGGCTTATAGAGTTTTCAATATTAAAACTTGTACTGTGGAGGAAACAGTACATGTAAAATTTGATGAAACTGAACCTTTTGTTTTCAAACCATACCAACCTACACCCTCTAAAGGTTTTTCAAAAACTAATTATCAGCCTTTGATAGAAGATTCTTCTAATAAGGAAAATGTTAGAGAATATACTTTTGAAACATTTACCCCAGATGAATTTCCACCATGTTTTGATGAACTAGCTTTAAAAAGCCCAAATCAGTTGTTTCATAAGAAATATCCTAGTGATAGTATCATTGGTGATGTAAATCAACCTATAAGGACTAGAATTTCCTTAAGAAATGAAGTATATCATCAAGCATTCCTTTCCCAATTGGAACCAAAAAGCACTGATGATGCTTTAGGTGATGATGATAGGATAAAATCCATGCAAGATGAACTAAATGAATTCGAATGGAATAAAGTCTGGATCTTGGTTGAAAGACCTAAAGAAACTTCTGTTATTTGAGTAAAGTGGGTCTTCAGAAATAAGTGTGATGAAAATGGAGTCATAGTAAGAAATAAAGATAGACTATTTGCTAAAGCCTATAATCAGCAAGAGGGAATAGACTATGAAGAAACCTATGTTCCAGTAGCTAGACATGAATCTATTCGTATTTTACTTGCCTTTGGAGCATTCATCAATTTCAAACTTTTTCAAATGAATCTGAAATGTGATATTCTTAACGGTTATATTCAAGAGGATGTTTTTTTTGAACAACCTTCTGGATTTGAAAATAAAAAACATCCTAATCATGTTTTTAGAATTACCAAAGCTTTGTATGGACTTAAACAAGCTCCACAAGCTTGGTATGATAGACTTATAAGATTTTTTCTTTAAAATAACTATGTGAAGGGAAATGATGATCCAACCCTTTTTATCAAGAAAGATAAGAAAAATGTTTTGATTGTATAAATTTATGTTGATGACATTATATTTAGTTCAACTCTGCAATCATTAACTGATTCCTTTGCAGATCTAATGAAATCTGGGATTGAAATGAGTATGATGGGTGAGTTAACATTTTTCCTTGGTTCTAAAATATCTCAAAAACCAGAAAGAATCTACATATCCCTACATAAGTATATTAAATATCTTATTAAAAGGTATGGTTATGACAACACTAAGAGTATAAGTACTCCTATTGGTACCTCAAACACACTTGATCTTGATGAAGCTGGAAAACCAGATGATCAAACATCTTTTAGAGGTATGATAGGAAGTCTAATTTACATAATAGCTAGTCAAACAGACATAATGTTTTTAGTGTGATTATGTGCAGGATATCAATCCAATAATAAGGAATCTCATTTAAAGGTAGTGAACAAAATTTTTCTCTACTTAATGGGAACCATGGATTTAGGACTCTTTTATACATCGAGAAATGACAGTGTTTTAAAAATATATTCGGATGCTGAATTTGGTGGATGTACAATAGATAGAAAAAGTACATCTGGAACTTGTCATTTCTTAGGAGGTTCATTAGTTTCTTGGTCCTGAAAGAAGAAACATTCTGTAGCACTCTCTACTGGTAAGCTGAATATGTAGCAACTAGAAGTTGTTGTGCTCAAGTGCTGTGGATGCAACACACACTCACAAACGCCGGCTTGAGTTTTACTAAAACTCAAATATTGTGTGATAACAAAATTTCCATTTCCCTTAGTAAAAAACCTACACATCACTCCCGTGGAAATCACATATATATTAGGTATCACTTTCGTAGGGATCACACACTAAAAGGAGATATCATTCTTCAGTTTATCGGAACGCAAGATCAACTTGCTGATATTTTCACAAAATCTTTACACTCCGATAGATTTGAGTACATTAAATAGAAGTTAGGAATGAAAACAGTGAGGTAATCCTTCTTCATTAACTTCTTGTTGAACAATTCTCCTTACAGTAATAAACTCCTTTTCATAGGGGGATTACATTTTCTTGATAGCATAAACAAAATTTTCTTAGTCATTAATTTTTTTTTAATACCTTTTGTAACCAAAATTTTCTTACACATTCTTTTCTTTAAAAAACCTTTTGTAACCAAAATTTTCCTAGTCATTATTTTTTAAAAAAAACTTTTGTAACGAAAATTTTAATACTCATTTTTTTCAAACTTTTGTAACTAAAATTTTCGTAACGAGTTTTTCAAAATTTCTGGAACCGAAATTTTTCGCAATAAAAATTTCCGGAACTGAAATTTTCATAATGAACATTTTTGGAACTGAAATTTTTCTCAATAAAAATTTCTAGAAATGAAATTTTCATAATGAACATTTCGAGAAGTGAAATTTTTCGTAATAAAAATTTTAGGAACTAAAATTTTTGGAATGGAAATTTTCAAAACTGAACTTTTTTTAATGGAAAATCTCATACTGAGAATTTTTGAAATGGAGTTTTCATACTGACCTTTTTCGTAATGAAGTTTTTGGTAGTAAGTTTTTCTTTGTTAAATTTTCCTCAAGAAGAATATTTCCAATTATGAACATACTTCCTGTCCAATCCGAAATGTAGGATTTTCTTACTTAAGTCTTTGTAAACATATTCTTCTTGCTGGTATTTTCTAAGGTGTTTTCTAATTTTTCGAATTCTAGTTTTCTTAAATCCGAATGTTTTTCTTAAAACATCAAAATATCGGAGTCATGTTTTCCTTGTGGTTTGTATCTCAACCGTCAGATAAAATCTCAATGTATCTCAACCGTTCAATCAACCATGGAAAATGAACCGTCGTCTCAACACCTATATAAAGGGGACCCATCAGGGTCATCCCACATCGTTTTTTCAAATCTTTCACGTCTCGAAGCCCTGACTCTCTTCTTAAGGACGGTTCTGATATTTCTTAAGCTCGTTCTGAATCCTTCAAAACTCTCCATTTCGAATGTCTATTGAAGATACATCTCAAGATATGTCTACCTCAATACCAATCTCAAAATGGTTAGTTTATAGGTAGAGGTTAGTGCATCCATTATTATTCAAGTATAATTCTCTTATAACTAAGAATATCAAAATGAATGGCTGGGGGGATGTTTTCCTATCGAAGCCATAGAAACAAGATCTGGTTTATACAGAGTTTCTTATTGAGTTCTACAAGTCTGTTTCCCTCCTTGAGGAAGATGGCAGAGATTTCTTTTTTATCAAATCATATGGAAAGACTTACAAATTATCTTACACCAAGGCTGCAAGTTTGGTGGATTTGACTTATAAAGGTGAATCTGAGTTCTGTTCACATAAGCTTTTGGATGAGCAAAGAAGTTTCTACAAAGTGAAGGCATTAAAATGTCTTGGACTTTAATATACCAAGACTGCTATGATTGCTCATCTCACTCCGAATAATTGGATTTTACATCTATGGGTACAAGGTTTTCTCGTACCAAGAAGGGGTGACAAGGATAATCTGAAGACGAGTGACATTTACATAGAAGATTTTTTTGGTAAATCTAAGGAAGATAAATCTAATGAGGCATGTTTTGATTACAATTAAGAATATCAAAGAAGGGAATCTGAAATCTCAGATCATAATTTATCCATCCCTGATTTCCTAACTTATCATCAGATGTCTTGATTCATTCACAGTTTCTTGCACTTCCAAGAAAAAAAATTGCAAGGTAATACTGGTTAGTGATGATACATTAAAGAGGATGAAAATGGGTTTTTCCGATGAATCCGGAGAATTCTGTCATTTACCAGAGGAAGAGGCTGAGACCATTCCGGAAAATTTGGAGACGGTTGAACCAGTGAAGAAAGTTACTAAAAAGAGGAAGCTTATGGAAGTGGTTGCTGAAGAAAAAAACCCCCAAATCTAAGTAAAATCAGTCTGTACCTCCCAAGCTGAAGAAAACAAATAGCATACCCAGATGAAGTGGCTGCTAAGTGGAGGGAAAACAAGGATAAGAAAAAATAAGGGGATCCATAGTTCGGATTGGACCCTGATGAGGTTAAGGCCTTAAAAGAAAGATTTGTGGATGAGTTAGAAAAACAAGAAAAAGAGAAAAAATGAAAAAAAGATGTCTGAATATGGGATTGTACAATCTCTGTTGAGAGATATTGAAATAGCCTCAGAAAAGATTCCCATTCCGGAAAACATTGATGTCCAATTGTTACCAGAGACTCCTGGGAAGAAGAACATCACTCCAAAAAATTATAAGGGTAATGATGTAGTTGAATAAGTAGAAAAAGAAGCTTGTGAGAAAATAGAGTAAGTGGTTATAGAAGAAGAAGAAGAAGAAGGAAGTGATGATCTTGATGACCTAATCAAACAAGTAGAAGAGTATCAAGAAAAGGTTGAATATACAAAATTAGTCACTCCGGGAAAGGGAGTTGAGAATGAATGTAAGAAGGATGATGATAAGCCAGAGGATGAGGAGGAAAATGTTTTCTCCAGTGTGGAAGCAAGCTATGAGAAACATTATCTTGAAGAAGGAACTGAGAAATAAAAAATTGATGAAGACTCGATTGTTCAACTATCAGAAAGTGAGGAAGAATCTCTAGATGAACAACTCATTCTGAAAACAGATAAAAGTAAACAAGTTCTCATGAATACACCAATAAAAGATATCTTCAGAAAAAAAGAAGTTGGTGGTTCTTCTAAAAGGAATTTGATGAAAATCGAAGAAGGATGATCCCCAAGAAAGTTATCTGATTCGGGGTCATCAACACATGGTCATGACTTTGTTGTTGAATCTTTGAAAAAGCAGGTGGACACCATTCCGATATTTCATACTATTGACTCCAGATTCCAGATGTTGCAACATAGTTTGAATCAGAATTAATAATCCTTATCCATGGTGATGGATAAGTGTGTGAATATTGAGGCTGACCATAAAAATTTCCATATCAACTTTGATGCACACAAGAAATCACGTATCAAAATCACTTTGTCATCTAAGAAAATTGAAGAAGACATGGCTTAGTTTGATAATTTTCAGAATGAGGTAAAATATTATTTTGACACTGAGGATTCCAAGATTAAGAATCTTTATGATGAGATGATCATTGAGCAAAGCTCTCGGAGTCAAAAAGTGAAAGAACTAAATGATAAGGCTAACTCTCTTGCTCAAAATTTTATAAGGGAAAGATATCTTTGGATTGAGCTTGAGAAAATACTTGTAAAGCAAGATGAGTTAGTAAAGATGAAGGAAGAGGCCATGAAGGCTTAGGCAGAAGCTTTTAAAGCTCAAGATGAAAGGATAAAAGCTTTGGAGAGGCAATTTGAAGAGGATCAAGGAGATTTAAAGAAACTAAAAACCTTGTTGAAGAAGCTAATCCCGAAGTAAAAGGAAGACAAATAAACTCACTCTGATCTTTGGCTGTATTTGTCTTTCCTTTTAAAAATTTTCTCAACTCTAATGAAATTTTTTCTTGGTTGTGTCTTGTGTTGTTATATACTAATGTTTCAGGTTCTCTATTTCTTTTCCATTCCCTTAAATTCTTTTTGAAAATCAAAAAGTGGGAGAAGGAAAAAGAACTACATAAAAGGGCAGAAGGAAAATATAAATTGGAGAAGGAAAAATTTTCTAAGTGAAATATTATTAAAGTAAGGGGGAGTTCCACATTATGAAGTTTTTAATTCCCATGACAATGAGAACTCCATTCCAGAAATTCAGAATACAATCCCTAGAGTTTCAATGCCTAAGTGGGAGTTAGTTGTATTCATCATCATTCATGAACAACGGGAGATATGTTCTAATTTAAAAGTCTAATAAATTTTCAAAGTCTTTATATTCTTTTTCGTAAGGTTTCTTGTGCTTTCCAAAAATGGGGAGATTTTTGATTCAATAAGGTTTTCCTTATGACTTTTCCATTTCTTCCTGTTTTGAAAATCACAAGCACCTTATACTCATGAAAATCTATATTTTAATTCTCTAAGGAAAATTTCCTTTCTTGAAAAAATTTACCCTAAACTATATTTCCTTATACATATCAATATTTTTATTAAGTAAAAAAATTGGATTCATATCTTAAACCTCAGAATTATATAATACTTAGATATGATGCATTCTGTTTTAGGATCCAAATTATGGATATGAACTCTAATGAAATTCCATTCTGAATTCTGGATACGAACTCTAATGAAGTTTCATTCTGAATTCAGGATACAAACTCTAATGATGTTCCATTCCGAATTATGGATATGAACTCTAATGAAGTTCCATTCCGAATTCTGGATACGAACTCTAATGAAGTTGCATTCCGAATTCTTGATACGAACTCTAATGAAGTTCCATTCCGATTTCTGGATATGAACACCTATTAAGTTCCATTCCGAATTATGGATATGAACTCTCATATAGTTCGAATGTGAATTTTGGATATGAACTTTCATATAGTTCCACTCTGAATTCTGGACTCTGAACTTCTATAAGTTCGACTCTGAACTTCTATGAGTTCAACTCCAAACTTTTACAAGCTCGACTCCGAACTCTGTAAGTTTAGATTCTAAATTCTAGTGAAACCATGATCTTAATTTCCTTAGAAATTCATAATACGGATTTCCACAGAATTCAGGTTCTGAATTCCTACAAAACAGAATCTGAATATCTCTTTGTTATAGACTCTGAATTATACTTTTTTTTAGAATCCAAACTTTTATTTTCTGACATTCTGAACATCAGTTTTACTTATGATTACACTTGTTTCATTACAAAACGATGTCTTGATTTCAGTTACACATGTTTTGTTATAAAACGATGTTGTCCATTCTGTTACAAACTAACCGTTGGTTAAGTGACACGTGTACAGGTCCCCCTGAAATTTAAAGAAAACATAACCATTGGAGTAGGGAGCCGACCATTCCAACCGAGCCTATAAATAATAACTAATTTGAAAGTGCTCAATACGATACTGAAGTTGATCACTCTAGAGACCACACGCTGTGAAGGTGATTTCTAGAGAGAGAAGCTTTTCATGCCTTGTGCGTATTGAAATGCTTGTTCAGATTGCTTAGTGAGACTCTGAATGTTGGTGATTACATTCGAGGGATTCCGGGGATACGAAGAAAGAGGTGAGGACTTCCTTTAAGTTTGAGGGATTCCTTGCTGAGGAAGACAGAGGTTCAAACTACCTTGAAGTTAAGGGCTTGCGGGGATAGCAAGAAAGAGACTCTGATCTCCGTATCGAGGGCTTACCCTGGTGTGGGTAAGGCAGACTTTCTTGAAAGTATAAATCAAGAGACCTTTATCCAAGGTTGTTGGATACCCTTCTCTTTGGGATAAAAGATTTATCGTGTTTTCGGTATGTTTACTACTTGTTTCTCTGCTGCATGTTGTATTGTAAGGAAAGTATAATCTTATTATATTTCTTTAAAATTGTATTCTGATTAATTTAGATTCTATATGCTATAAGGTAGAACCTCATATTATAATCTTTGGTTAAGTTTCAATTTCCGGATCCTTATTTTCGGAACCTATTTTTGGAATCACTTTCCATATTTAAGCAAGTGCATAGAACTAGAAATTTGTAACTTCATACATTGTCCCAATCATTCATTGGTGATTATAGGTGTTGTGAATTTTCTTAGTTTAACTTCGTTAAACTCATATCTTCCCTTGTTTAAATAAAATTTTAAAGTGCACAATTCACTCCCCCCCCTATTGTATATTGAGCATCTACATCATTATTTCAATTCTAAAATTGGTATCAAAGGATGGAAACCTCATAATTTATACCAATCTTACATTTGGTATCAGAGATGGTTCTGAAATACTTATACTCATATATAAGTTTTTCTTACTCAGTTTTTCCTTTGTTCTATATTTTCCTTGATCAGGAATATTTTCCTAGAATCCTAACTTTTGTTTCTAAGAAGTTTTTGTGTAGAATGATTTTTACGATGGCAGGTTTAAATGTTGGTTCCATCGACAACCTAAATCCTACCAGACCCCCAATTTTTTATGGCAATGATTATGATTATTGGAGAGATCAAATGAAGACATTCGTTATCAATAATAGAGTAGATAACTTTGTTATGCTTACTAGAAGTTATAAAATTTCTTATAAGGAAGTTAGTGCTTTCACAAACCAATAGAAGAATGGTTATCAATTAAACTACAAGGTACGAAATACTTTACTATGTTCAATGACTAGGAACATATATAGCCAAATGTCTTCTTGTGAAATAGATAAATGTATATGGAAGAAACTCAAAGTTACACATTTTGGTACATCTAAAGTGATCGAGACTAGAAGAGCTATGTTGGGAGATAAGTATCCTGGTATTAACATTCCTTATGGAGAACCTATAAGAAAAGTTCATCAAAGGTTTATGACTATCGTGAAAAGTTTACAATCTATGGGAGAGAAAGGTCTGGATGATGAAGATCGTGTGGATAAGATTATTGATATTATGCCCAATGAGTGGGAATCAAAGACGACAGCCATTGATGATAAAAGGAAGGTTACTCAAATTTCTCTTGATGAACTATTTGGAACACTTCTTCAACATGAAGCAAGGATGAAGAGAGATGCTGACAACATCAAGAAAAGAAATGGGAATCATACTGTTTCTTTTACTACAACATCAAATCTCCTGAAAGTAAAGACTCCAGAGAGATTAACTAGATCCAAGTCTAATAAGGTTACTATCCAATTCGAATCTAGTGAGAGTTAAGTCCCATAAATTGAGTTAGAAAATATTGCTCGAAGAATGAACAAGATAGTTGGTCAAAGAAATTTCCAATCCAAGTATAAGAATAAGGATATTAACGATAAGAATGATTCATAAATCACATGCTATGAATTCAAGATAAGTGGAAACATACAACCTATTTCCCTATTCTTAAAAAGAATGAAAGGAAAGAGAGGAATTCTGAAAGGAACATGAAGACGTTTTACAGATCCAAAGCTAAGAAAAGTCTGAAAGCTAATACTACTTGGAGTGATATTTGTGGAGACTCTTCAAAAAGTGAATCCTCAGAATATGATTCATCAGCTCCAAAAAATATGGGATTCATTGCTTATACTTCTTTTCAACATACATGTCTTATGGCCAAGGTACGCTCTGCCGAGGCTTTGAAAAATTTATCTCTTTATAAGAATTACTATTACAAAAATAGTACTTCTAATGAAGATAGTTCATCCTCAGAAAATGAAGAACCATAATATGAAGAAGTATCTAGACTTCACAAGAAACTTGAAGTAAGAAATTGTAAAATTTCTAAGAAATTAGACAAGGAAAATACTAGGGAAGAAATTATTAAAAAATAGATTTCAGATCTTTCTTCATATCTTAATGATAAAGAAGTGCTTTTAGAAAAACTTTCTAAAGACCTTGATAAAGCAAATTATGATAAGGAAGAACTTTCTAAAGATCACAAAAATTCTATTTTAAAGATGAATGTTTTTTAGGAAAAATCTCACTCTAAGGAAATGATTCATGAGGATAAGAATTATTCATTAGACTAAAATATGAAATATTTTCTCTTAAGAAGCTTCTTTCAAAATTTACCTCTGGGAAGGAAAATTTTGACAAGATGTATTCTCAAATTAAACCTCATGGAAACACTACAAGAATAGGTTATACTCACCAAAAACCATTTTTCAAAAACAACTATTTTGTTCCTTCTAGAGCCCCTTTTTGCACTAAGTGTCAACGTGGTGGGAATTGGAAGAAAAACAGTTCTTTGAATAAAGTTAAATCTCTTGGGTTTCATAAAGCATATTTTTCTAAAAAATTGTGGATACCCAAAATTTTTTTACTTGAAAATCTCAGATCCAAACAAGTTTGGATTCCAAAATTCTAATTCTTTTCTTACTTTTTGGAAGATAAAGAAAGTACCAAAAAAACTTCGTGGTACATGGCTAGTGGGTGTTCCCAGTATATTACTGGTAACAAAAACTATTTCAAAAAGATTATCAAGACGAAAAGAGGAAAAGTAACTTCCGGAGATAATGCTCTGGGAGAAATTGTTGGTATATGTAATATTGTTCTTCTTGGTAAAACATTGAATTCAAATGTTTTTTTGTTAAAGGTATTAAGCACAACCTCATTATCATAAGTCAATTATGTGATGAAGGATACCCTGTGAATTTTAGGATTGATAATTGATTAGTACACAATTCCAAGGAAGAGTTTATTCTCTCCACCCATAGTCAAGAGAATGTTTACACTTTGGACATAAAAGACATTAGGAGCCAAGACTTACCTTGCCATAGTGCAGTGGAAGATCATTCTTGGTTATGGCATATGATTTGGACACTGAAACATTAGAAACTTATGTAGAATCTCTAAGAAGAAACTAGTTAAGGATCTACCGGAGCTCAGATTTTATTCTTCTAAAGTTTGTGATTATTTTCAATATGGAAATAAAGATAAATCTAGTTTTAAATCAATCAGTGAAGTCTCAAAAATTGATGAATTACAGTTGGTGCACAAGGATCTTTTTGGTCCAACACAAACCGGAAGCATTATAGGCAAATACTGTGTGTTTGTTCTAGTTGATGATTAAACTAGATTTACATGGGTCTATTTTCTAGAAAATAAGTCTGAAGCTTTTTATTATTTCAAAAGTTTTAGGGTCTAAGTGAAAAATGAGAAAAACCTTCCACTGAAAACTATACATAGTGATAATGGAGGAGAATTTCAAAATTCTGATTTTGAAACTTTTTGTAGTATAAAGGGTATTACTCACAACTTTTAAGCACCTAAAACTCCACAAAAAAAATGGTGTAGTTGAAAGAATAAATAGAATTCTTCAAGAGATAACTAGAACCATGTTGAGTGAATATTCTATAGCTAGACATTTTTGGGATGAAGTTGTAAGTACTTCTTTTTATACTATAAATCCAGTTTTGATTAGACCTTTTCCTAACAAAACTCTTTATGAGTTATGGAATGGTAGAAAACCTAGACTTTCCAACTTCAAGGTTTTTGGTTGCAAGGTATGTATCCAGAATACTAAGGATAATCTACAAAAATTCGCACCAAAATCAGGTTGAAGGAATTTTCTTAGGTTACTCCAAAACATCTAAGGCTTTTGGAGTTTTCAATATAAGCACTTGTACAATTGAGGAAATAGTACATGTAAAATTTGATGAAACTGATCCTTTTGTTTTTAAACCAACCCAACCTACATCCTCATATGTGTTTTCAAAAACTAATTATCAACTTTTGATATAATTTCCTTCTGATAAGGAAAATTTTCAAGAAGATACTTTAGAAACATTTACCCCAGAAGCCTTTCTACCCTATGTTGATTAACAGGTTTTACAAAACCCAAATCAGTTGATTCTTAAGAACCATCCCAGTGATAGTATCATTGCTGATTTAAATCAACCTGTAAGGTCTAGAAGTTCATTAAGGAATGAAGTAGAACATCTATCATTCCATTCCCAATTGGAACCAAAAAGCACTGATGAAGCCTTAGGTGATGATGATTGGATAAAATCTATGCAATATGAACTAAATGAATTCGAAAGTAATAAAGTCTGGATCTTGGTTCAAAGACCTAAGGAAAATTCTATTATTGGATTACAGTGGGTCCTCAGAAATAAGTGTGAAGAAAATGGATTCATAGTTAGAAATAAAGCTAGACTATTTTCTAAAGGCTATAATCAAAAGGAGGGATTATACTATGAAAAAACCTATGCTATAGTACCTAGACTTGAATCTATTTGTATTTTACTTTCCTTTGCAGCATTATTAAATTTCAAAATTTTCCAAATGGATGAGAAATATACTTCTCTTAATGGTTATGTTCAAGAGGATGTTTTTGTTGAACAACCTACAGGCTTTAAAGATACAAAACATCCTGATCATGTTTTTTGACTTACTAAAGCTTTGTATGGCCTTAAAGAAGCCCCACGATCTTGGTATGATAGTCTTACAAGATTTTTGCTTCAAAATAATGATGTTAAGGGAAATACAGATCCAACCCTTTTTATCAAGAAGGATAAGAAATATGTTTTGGTTGTTTAAATTTATGATGATGACATTATATTTGGTTTAACTGATCAATCTTTAACTGATTCCTTTTCAAATCTAATGAAATTTGAGTTTGAAATGAGGATGATGGGTGAGTTAACATTTTTCCTTGGTTTTCAAATTTCTAAAAATCCAGAAGGAATCTACATATCCCGACATAAGTATAATAAATATCTTCTTAAAAAGTATGGTTATGACAACACTAAGAGTATAAGTACTCTTATTGTTACCTCAAACACACTTGATCATGATGAAGCCGGAATACCAATAGATCAAACATCTTTTATAGGAATTATAGGAAGTCTACTTTACATAACAACTAGTCAACCAGACTTGATGTTTTTAGTATGCTTATGTGCAAGATATCAATCCAATCCTAAGGAATCTTATTTAAAGGAAGTGACAATAATTTTTCACTACTTAAAGGGAACCATGGATTTAGGACTCTTTTATACTATTGGAAATGACTTTGTTTTAACAAGATTTTCAGATGCTGACATTGGTGGATGTAGAAAGGATAGAAAAAGTACATCTGGAACTTGTCATTTCATAGGATATTCCTTAGTTTCTTGGTTCTGCAAGAACCAACATTCTGTAGCACTCTCTACTGCTGAAGCTAAATATGTAGGAGCTGTAAGTTGTTGTCCTAAAGTGTTGTGGATGCAACACACACTCACATACACTGCTAGAATATTGGGCATTGAAGCCCCCTGACACGGGCGACCACCTTTGGCAGTCGCTGTAGGTGCCCAATAGGGACCGCCAATGGCGGCCGCTGACCTTTGTAAAAAAACATAGGGCTTCGCCCCCCCCCCCCCCCCCACCATCACCCTTGAGCCCCCCCCCCCTCATCGTCGCCTTCCCCATACGCCCTCCCCCGCCGCCCTGCCTCACTGTCCGCCCCGCCGCACTCCCCCTCTTGTCGTCGTCGCCGCCCTCGTTGACCTCCGCCCTCAGCATGCCCTCCACCATCTCCCCTCCCATTATGGCTGCCCTCTGCCCTCCAGCCATCCTCCGCTCCCCTCCGGCGTCCCTCCACCCTCTAGCCTCTACCCTCCGGCCTCCGCCCCTACCCCTCGGACCTCCGGCCTTCGGCCTCTACCCTCGGCACTCCTCCCCTTTGGCCCTCCCAACCACCACCCTAGACCCCCCCCCGCACCCCGGAAAGTACCCCGGACACCCCTCCCCATACCTCGGACAACCCCCCCCCCCCCCCCCCCCCCGCTATCGTCCCCCATCCCCTCAACACCTCCTCTCCTTAGTCTCCCCGCCTCCACCGCCCGTCCCCTCCCTCGCTGCACTGCCTTTGGCTCCAGCTCCCCATTGCTATCTCTCCTCACCCTCGCAGCACCACCTTCGGCTCCCCTCTCTTCCAAGTTTGTAGCGTAATCAGGTATGACATGGTCTTTCAGTTACATTATTATTTTATCAATGGTTCATAAACAAATGATTAGTATTTATTTTAAATATAGTTTGTTTGAAAAATGAAATTGTAATAAGTATTGTGTATATGTTTGTTATATAGATATTATTATGGATAATAGTTGGATTGATCATCCAAATCGAACGTCTAAAGAATATTTCAATGGCATTATGAAGTTTATTGACTTCACCAGGGGATTTGAAAGTGACTATATTAGTTGTCCATGTAGAAAATGTGCTAACAGATATCAATTCACATGAGATACTGAGAGGGAGAAACTATTATTTAATGGATTTTTGAAAAATTATAAGAGTTGGACTCATCATGGAGAATAATATATTCATTGTAAAAATACAGATGCATCTCATATGGATGTAGATGCAAGGATGAATGACCCAATGCATGAAATGCTTACTGAAATGGTATGTGTGTTTGATCCTGAAGGCATTGACATCCAGAATCTTGAGACCGGTGAGTTAAATCTTCGCTCTGGTGCAGATCGTGATTCGAGGAGGTTTTATGATGCACTTGATTATGCGAAAACAGAATTATATCCTGGATGTACTTCTTACAATAAACTGTCGTTTATCGTGTATTTTTTGCATTTGAAGACTTTGAATAATTGGTCAGACACATCATTTGACATGCTTTTGGTGTTATTGAAAAAAGTTCTTTCTGTCGACGCTAAGATTCCCGAGCCATATTACTATGCTCGTAAGTTGACAGAGAATTTAGGTTTTACATATGAGACCATAGATGCATGTGCAAATAACTATATTTTTTTTAGAAAGGAAACTGCTCATTTGGATATTTGTACGCTTTGTGGTTCTTCCAGGTGGAAAGAGAACAGGGGAAATAAGACTCATCAATGTCAGATTTTGATACAGGGGAAACCGATTGTCTTAAATCAAATGTGTTACTTTCCCCGTAAACTGAGGTCGAAAAGATTTTTTATGTCATCTAATGTTTCTAATTTAATGACATGGCATGCAGAAAGAGTTCATGAAAGTGATATGTTAACCCACCCGGCTGACTCTCATGCATGGAAGGATTTTGATAAGATAGATCCCGAATTTTATAAAGATGTTCGTAATGTCCGATTGGGATTGGCAGAAGATGGATTCAATCCATTCTAGTCTATGGTTGGTGTAACTCATACCACATGGCCCAGGGTGTTGGTTCCATATAATCTTCCTCTGGGGATTTTTATGAAGCAACAATTTATATTACTTTCCACTCTTATTGATGGACCTAAAAGTCCATGGGATAATATTGATGTATACCTTCATCAATTGATTGATGAGTTGAATGAATTTTGGGGCGATGGTGTGATGACTTATGACTGCGAAATGAATGAAATGTTCAAACTGCATGCGGCTTTATTGTGGACAATCAATGACTTCCTAGCTTATGAAAATTTATCAGGGTGGAGTACGAAAGGATAATTTTCTTTCCCTTGTTGCAATAAAAGTAAAAAATCTGTATGGCTTCAACATTCCATAAAATAGGAATACATGGGTCACAAGCGTTTTCTCCCCCCTCAACACATGTTCCGAAAGGACAGAGTGGCATTTGATGGTTCTAGAGAGTTAAACCCAGCACCAAAGATCATGACAGGAGTCGAAATGTTATCGCATATGGAGGAAGAAACATCCTAACGGTATATGAAATTTAGGATTTGGTGGCTCCTCCAGTACTTAATATTCATGCTGCCGGTAGCCAGCGCAGTCACAACTGTAAAAAGAAAATTATTTTTTATAGTCTTCTGTATTGTAAAACTAAATGATGAGGCATAATTTGGATGTCATGCACATTGAAAAAAATGTTTTTGATAACATATTTTGGACCATTTTAGGTGTCAGTGTAAAATCAAAGGACCATGTTGATGCACGTCGTGATTTGGAAGAAATGGGTTTAAGGAAACAGTTGGCATTTACAGTTAGCTAAGGGAAACAAGGCATATATTCCTTCTGCACAGTATACGATGACTACAAAGGAGAAAGAGAAATTTATTTCCATTTTGAAGATGGTCATGGTTCCTAATGGTTACTCTTATAATATTTGAAAGTGTGTGAACCTGACGAGAAAGACATTGCAAGGGTTGAAAAGGCATGACAATCACATACTACTTCAGTAGTTGATTCCAATCGCAATTTGTGATTGTTTATCCCCCAATGTTGTTCAACCATTGATTGAGATGAGTAATTTTTTAGACAGCTTTGTTTAGGAAATCAATGAATGCGTGATTTAAAAATTTTGTAGGACCAAATTATACTTATGCTTTCTCACATTGAGAAACTCCCACCCCCCTCATTTTTTGATGTTATGGTCCAGTTGATAGTTTACCTAACTGATGAAGTAATGGCTTCTAGTGCAGTGCAATTCAGGTGGATGTTTCTCATTGAACGGTATTTGAGTACATTGAAAATATTTGTACGCAACAGAGCTCATCACGAGGCATCAACATCTAATGGTTATTTGATGGATGAGTGTAATTATTTTTGTGTAGAATATCTTATGAATGTTGAAACAAAATTAGATAAGCCCTCTCCGATTCATGATGGTCCAGTTGGAGAAGGAACCACATTTGATATGGACAACATCGAGTAGATACAAGCACATCGATACATCTTGTTCAATACTCCATCAGTTGCACCAGTAATGCAGTATGTGTCTTATCAATGTGCTTGTATAACTTGTACATGTTGTTTTTGCATAAGTTGGTCATTTAAACCTCGCATTATCATTTGTAGGAAACACATTAATGAGAAAAAAATAAAAGATGTATCGTGCGACCGAGTTATAAATTCAACAATCTCATTATGCATCATTTCATGATTGGTTCAAGGATTATGTATGTATAAATTGATTTTCATTATGAGTGAAGTATTATACTAATTTCTTTCAACATATATCAATATTGAATTTTATAAATTATGTAGGATTGTAAGATAAGGGAGTTAGGGGACCCCACACTAACTGAAGTATTTATCCAACTGGCTGAGGGTCCATCTATAACGGCTCGTCATTATAAAGCTATTGATGCTAATGGTTTTCGATTTCGCATTAAAGATGTTGACGAAAAACGAGAAACACAAAAAAGTGGCATCTATTGTCCATTTTTCGATTCTAGTTATTACTATGGTCAATTTATATACATCATTGAGTTGTATACACACACGGTTTGAATAACATATTTTTAAAGTGTAATTGGGTTGATCCAGTGCATGGTTGTAAAGTCGATCAATATCATTTCTCATTGGTGAATTTTAACTATATGTCACACAAAAGTAATGAACGAGTTGAGAATGATCCTTTCATTTTGACATCACAAGCGGAACAAGTATTCTTCTTTACTTTGCCTTCGGATCCAAGTTGGAATGTTGTTGTCAAAATGTCTCGGTGAGGAGGGTTTTTATTTGATGAGGATAAACTCGAGACGGTTCTGTTTGTTTACCAACAACTTGATCAAAAAACCATAGTTCAACATGAAGAATATATTTATTGGGTCAGAGCGGATTTTGAAGGAGAAATGGTCGATTTGCATTCTTAATGAAAGGTATAATTGTTTTCCCGCTATTCAGTATTGAATGTCCTAAGATATCTTAAATTATCTAACCATTTTATAAATCCTTGTAAGTTTTAATCCTCACATTTGGAAGTTTATTCAGTTATAAATATTTAGGGTGATTTTACTCTTGTTTTATTGATGTTATTGTCGGTGTATCTTTCCTTTGAGGTATTATTTATCTTGTTCATGTGCTGCTTGAATTTTTATTAATTCTTTCTGAAATTTGGCTATGCATTGACTGGTTTTGTACATAATTTATATATCTCTTTTGTTAAATTTCTGATTTCTTTAAATTCATTCATAACTAATTATTCAATCCATTTTTTGTTTGATTAAAAAATGTACAACTTGGATTTTTTTAAGAACAATCCAATTTATCTTTTAGACACTTTGGATAGTCCCCTTACTAATGTTTTCTATGACTGCAGGCATGTCAGGGGAAGAGGCAGCAGATCCACATCATCCATCCGAGGCATCTATAACTCAGGGTCAAGGTATGTTTGAATGTCATTGTCTCTATTTTTATGTAATTTATAATCATATATATATATATAACATCTGTCCAATTATAAATAAAATTTCAACAGGATCAGACTCGATTGCTTCTTCCTCTCGCGAGAGAGGCCCCGATCGTGGCATTTTATATTGGAATTCCGGCACGATGATTGATAATTCATTTGATGAGGTATTTCATCATGTGGGATCAAATTCCCCTGCATTTATTCATCAGATGGGTCACATCATACGTGACCCACATCGATTTCCATTAACCACGCGTGACTGGGCTTCTATCCCTCAGGACACATTAGATGGTCTTTGGAGGGAGGTTCAGGTAGGAAGACCATTTTACTTT